>UXSR01000094.1:0-84647 GCA_900604375.1 Mesocestoides corti
CACCACCACCACCACCACCACCACCACCACCACCACCACCACCACCACCACCACCACCACCATCATTATTATTATTATTATACGTGTTTTTCCTTTATTGTATTTTAATATGTGACATTAATTAAGTTGTCATGGTACCATAGCAAATGGAAAAATAAACGGCCATTCGTCAGTGTTGAATGTAAGTGGCAGGACTTACTCCATTCACAGTTGCCCTTTTGATAGGCTGCCGTAGAAGCTCCGCACACCTCTTGAACGGGAATGGAACCCCAGCCAGCTGGCCACACAAAGAGACCACTGAGCAGGAGAAGATCTATAACAAAAACGGGTCAAATCATTTTAAAGTATACACTGTTTCAGATAGTTTTAGACCAAACTACTTAAATAACAATCGGCCTCATTTGCGGTCCAAGTAACAAAAATGAACACCTTATGTTAATAAAGTACTTTCCATTGAATAACTGACAACTGCACAGGACAGTGTTCCAAAACAAATGGAAAGCAAAGGGATAGAGCAGGATGCCAGGTGACCTTAGTCTGACCTTTAGTCGGGTTCTGCTGGCTGAGCACATGTGAAGGGGTATTGTGGAGGGCCAGATCTCTGTACCCTATGTCGGGGCCCAGTGGGGGAACCTGAGCATCTGTGGCCTTCTGTTTTTGTTTGTGCAGGACTACTTACTTCATTTTTTAAGCGGTTGAATTGTGGATTGTGGAGTTTGCAAGCAACAGCGACATCCCACTAGACCAGACTTCATTACAACAGAATAGTGCTCGGCCAATTTCGCGTTTCCTGGTGAAATTTGACAGGTGATTTTTAGATGCATTCACTTCCAGTTTGACTTCGAAGTGTGCCTTTCCTTCTTAACAGCATTTCAAACGCACTCACACGAAGATAGCTCCTGACAGACACTTTGATATGATCCCCACAACATCATTTCAAAAAAAAACACTTTGCTTTCTTAGGTCCAACATCTCACTCACCCTTGGCAAATACAGGGTGGCAGGACTAGTCAGCACTCCACCAAAAAACCTTGGCGGTAAGACCGCCCATTGAAGGCCTAGTAAATTCCCCGATCTCATTTTACTGAAATTTTTTTGCACTTTCGTTCCTCCAACTATTATTTTGGGAACTGCGTTTCAGTGACTCAGCCCTCAGTGCTAGAAAAGACATCTGTAAGAAGCTTTTCGATTTCGGTAATTGTTTTGAAAAATATTCAGCGACATACAATTTATCTCCACCCTGATTTTTCACGTAGGCAAAGTTTATTGCATCAATTCCAGGTTTTGCTACTGGACTATCGTAAAAGTGAAATTTCATGCATTTTATATCCTGTACTTCGATCAGCATCACGTTTCGATCGATTCGCAGTCGAGTCAAAGGGTGCACGGGAAAGGCGAGTTCTATTCCAACGGACATGATACTTGGGCGCTCTCTATGCTAGAATTGCGCATTACTAACCAGTTTTGCAATTGTATTGTGGGGAATACAGGAAATTTCCGATGCCCGAATGGTCAACTCAGCCTACACTACTAATCTCAAAAGTTGTTTAAAGCACTTCAGTCAGATGGCATCAAGGAATAAGGATAAACAAAGGCATTTTTACTTACACAGGACTGACGCCAGGAGTTTGTTGTAGATGCACGATAAGTCGATAAAAATAAACAGAGGAGTGCGCAAGTGTCATAAATTTTGGACTTAAAATTCGCAATACATGGCTAGAATAAAGTCAACCGGAATTTGTGTGGTGTTTGGTAGCAGTTTCGAGTTAGTTTTAGCTGGGAATGGATTAATATAAAAGTATTGTGTTTAATCACTTAAGAAGTGATTAGTAGACACATTAGATAACAATAATCATTACACACATCGGTGATTTTTCAACGGACGACATGACATGATAATTGGCGAATTGTTTAAAAGCACAAAGCCAAGTTGAGGCGTCATGGCTAGCAGTTTTGCATAACATGGACTGTGAGAAACGAATAAAATTCCTGTTTACCTGGAGCATTCAGAACCCGGAGAGTAGTTTGGGGCCGATATCGTACAAGCATGTTGGGGATGCAGGATTCCCTCAGATTGCTCATCGCCAGTTTTTTGTCATTATTTACATTAATTCCCTGACATTTGTTTTGCTACACTTTTTATCAGCTCAAGGTCAATCTTGCCTTGAATTAGGGTACACTTTTGACAACTTACTCCCACCTGGCTGACGCGATTAAAGCTCCCTACACGATGTCGGTTCTAGTGTCAACAAGGGATCTGGTACCGTTAGTTGAGTGGTTTTCTCCTTGTTGCAGGCAAAAGTGACAAAGCTATACTTTTAAACTAAATTTTGACGCCCAGATTTTAAATGTAATTATCATAAAACAACATGCCATGTTCAACTCAAAAGCCAAAGGGACTGGGATTTGATGTGATAGATTAAAGTAATGGGTTGCGTGGCCACACACACTGCGCCTGTGGATCGCTTTTACCCAAAATTTGCTCAACAAAATTTTGTTTATAAATTGCTCCTGATCCGACACACTCGGTGTTCGATGAACCACATACCAGCTGCCGATTTGAAGGTTACAGCTAAAGGAGCATTCATAGCAAGCTCCACTTATCTGCATGCAACGAAACTTCCAGACTTTGCACGTCTAACATGTTTATTTAACTTGAAGCAACCTAATCTACTTAAATTGACGCTGAATAGATAGCCCCTTGTAAATTCATTGATATTTTTCTCAAAAGTCGGGCATGAAAAAATAGTGAGGCAAAATCTGCTGGACTAAGACGTCTGAGAAGAATTGTGGTTATTGAATGAGTTGGACAAACGTTGCGTCCAATCATTGTGCACCCAAGGATCATAGATTGATGCTCAAACAAAGGCTCAATTGATCACGCAGGTCGGGTTAAACCCACATATTAAGTTAAATTTAGCATTTGCGACATTCTCAGAGGTCATTCTCGCACCATCTATCTAACTATCATTTGCTATTTTTTGCTCACAGTAATTATTCATTGTGCTGAAGTCAAAAAAACTAATTTTGGTCTTAAAATGCTTCAATCGTGAATTTATGGCAGTGTTCTATACGTCAAGTATCATGCACCGATTCCTCTGTTTTTAAGTTATTATAACTTATTCAGTTTCAATACTCTGGCCGAAATAGCTAAGTTCAGATCCATACAATCGAACAAGTCGTGGAAATCACGGTGCTGAGGGAATTTTTCTCCAAGGTAAGATCTTTAATGACAGAATTTTGGCTAATTTATAATATATTCGAAAACGGGAAATAACCGCGTCGATTAACCTTCACTGTAATTATCGTAAATTAATTTTTATTGATCTTGAAAATTACTTCCCATTAACGTACGCAGGTGTTCGGTGTGTTCCAGTGCTACATGTTAGCATTGCTAAAGGCCCACTATCTCTAGTAATAGATAAGCGTACAAAGACTTAAAAATATGCTCGGGGTTTATAGAATTAAGTTTGCCATAAACTTAGGTACAGGGAAGCTACTCAGCAACGCAAATCTTTGTAGGGACTTTTAGGTACTTGCATACAACTCTTAAACAACGTTTGCACATTTTTTAATCTATCATAGCTTGCTTCCGGAGTATAGCGCTATCGGCAATACCACAGTCGTCAGGTCTGACGAAATAATCGATCCGTCCCATTGGCCAATTCAACTCACCTAGAGAACGGAAACTGGGAGAAATTTATGGCAATTTTAAAACAATGCAACTCTTTCCCGCATGGGCTTCGGTCTGTGCAGCAATCATCAGATTCAAACTACAGGTGAGTAGCCAGATGAACGTGGTCTCTCTGTAGTCGGTTTTGTGGGCTGGCAGTGGCTCGATTCTCGGCAAAATACCTTATGGTTCCGGCCTTACTAAACACCGATTTAATGCGCTCCGGCACATCTAAATCCCATTAATACTTAATTAATCAAAAGCATTATACCGGTTAAAGAATTTGGGTAATGCATAAGAAGCAGATCGTTATCACGAAGTTTCTATTTTAGCAGAATTGACGCATGAAATTAAAAGTGCTATAAGACTAAAACTGTTGTTTCTATTCAGACTTACCGGCGGCACATTGTGACAAGCCTGTCAACTGAAATATGCTTCGACCGCACAATTCCCGCTTGCAAACAGAGGTACACATCAGAGTATGTGCGAACAACAAAGTGACCAAGCCCCCAAGCATAAGGAAAGTGCCAATCCATAGGGCAGCATTAGAGGAAGCGGGGTTCTGGCCACCTCCCCACAGGGAAAGGCGACAGTAAATGCGTGCCTGGTAGTGCATAAGCCAAGGTAATGACCGAGTAGGGGTATGGCCTGGACAGGGGGTTTCACAGCGAAAAAATGGACCAAGTGATGGCGACATGTATTGGTGTTGGTCTGCTAAGTGGAGACGCGAGGGGGAGACAGTCTGACAATTTGCCTCCCAAAAGGAGCTGCCGCTCTCCACACGTCGGAGCCACCCGCTGGTAAAGAGACTTGCCAAAATAAGGACCAAGGAAGAAGTGGAGAATATCATCCATACGAGCGAAATGGCGCTAACCACTACCCGTTTCATGGGGGAACTTGGATTGTTTGTTCGCTTTCGTGGCGAATATTGGCAAAGTATGTGACCAAACGCACGCGAATAGATGCAGAAATGTGATTGGCTTGCTGGGTATCCAGTCCTTTTGCACGGTTCGTTGACCACTTTAAACCCTAACTAAACATTTAGTCTGTTAATGTGATTTATGTGTTACGAAGTTGCTAATTCTTTCCAGAAGGTGGGTTTTAAACTGACGAAACTGTTGTTACCTTTGGGAATCTGTGACTACAATGTGGCATAAATCGGTATATGAATAAATTTGACCGTTCAAGGAGGAAGGATGCAATTTTTACCATGCTAAATTTGCTAACAGTATTGCCAGTGTGTTCTGCCTTTTGGTGTAGCATACGCACCGCACTTCATTATTAGCGTGGAGATAGAATAGTCAAGGCTAGGAGCCTACACTACTGGATTTCTAGCTCAAATTAAGCCAGATAGTCGGGTTCGACGCTGGCTGAAGTGGGCAAGATAAAAACTCAAGCAAATCTTAATGTGGTGAAGCTTCGTACAATGGCGTGCTTCATTAGCCCGCACTTCAACGTTGCTGCTCTTGCACCCACCCAAGCACAATGGCGCTGTGTCAACAAGACCACGGGTTAAGACGAATTTGTTAGCGACACCTATAAGCCTAAATTCGGCTCGAATTAGGACAACAGAAGACGCGAACGCTAGACTAAAGTCAAGTGGATATTGAAGTGTTTACCCCATCCAGCAGCGTAACAGCATTTATTGTAGATCATGGTCTTACCTGTGTTTAATCTTTAACCAGAGTCTGCCTTTGTGGCAAGGTCTGTAACATTGCGAAAACTTGTTTCAAAAGTATCTTTGCAATTAAGGAAGATTTAACCGGAGCATTCAAAGTTATGGAAGGGAAGAATGCAAGCTTAGGTTGAATTGAAATCGGCTTCCAGGATCTAGACATATTTTAGAGTTATTTTGAACTCAATATTGAGACAAAGCTCATCCAAATCGAAACCCTACTAGTTTTTATCAATGGAAATACACAGGGATTTAAATATAACCTCCCGAGAGTGGCGCAACCAAGGGAAAAGGTTCACTTTAATGGTTTGGGCCAGGCTTACTGAAAAAAAAAACATTTGTTCTATTACTGCTTTCCGAAGACACTAACGCGTTTCATACAGAAAGTAATTTACACACCGACTGCTTCTCTTATGTTAACTTCGCTGTGCAAAAGAAGCACATGCCCGTGGTGGAATGTCTCGACCTTGTGTTACGGTTGGCCGGAAATAAACACGCCTGTGACGGCCGTGCAAGAAAGGCATTCAAAACACACTTCGCTATGTTGAAAAAGTGAATCATCACGAGTTTCAAGTTGCCGAGCCATAGTCAACACGAGAACGAGACATGACCAGCCAATAAGGACACGAGAACAATGCACCGCCCAAACTCCCACTTTGACGAATTTGTGACTTCTGTAAACTTTGTAATGTCCTCCACGGAAGTTTTAGGGGCACCTTCCTGGAGGCGATTCTGATCCATTAGAGCTATCAAGAGAATTTTCCAGTCCGAATTTTCCATTTCTATTGATTACATGTCTACACTAACTGCCATCAACTTAACAACAATAAAACTATCTACGGTGTAGGAAATGAAATATGAAATGAAAATAACTGGAACGGTGAGTTTTGGAAATGAATCCTACTTTGGAAATATGGCTGTGGACTTAATTGTCAATGATTTAATGACGGTTAAATGGGCATCGAGTGGGCTAGCCAAACTGCACGTAGCGGTTCAAAATTCCCCTACGATCTGTTAGGGCCCTGGGGCTGGCAATGCGGCACAGCCCGGGCTGATCGTGAGGCTCGTGCGGGATGCTGTAAATAATCACAAGACAAACCGACGCGGCTTTTTGTGCACCTCCTTTTCCCAAAACATCTACATTCTCTCTACCTGGTGCCTACTTAAGCCTTTTAGTAGACTTAATGTTAGTGCAAGACATGAAGTGAACGGGTGCAAGCTTACAACAATAGGCTGTTAAATTGTGGTAGGTGATGAAGATTTGAGGAGGAAGAAGATAAAGGTACCAACGGTTAGCTCGGTGGTTCTACGTCATCTTCATGCTCTGAATTTCTTAAATACGAACATAATTCTACCCCTTAGCGGCATTTTTCTAAATTTGTTGGCATGAAAGACTTCGCCATGAATTAGGATTGCTGTTGTTCTCGGCAGAGCAACGAGGTTTTCGCTGTGCTAATTCGCGAAATTTTGTACGAAAACGTGGCCAACTAGAGAGCAAATTAAGAAGCGTCTGTTCTATCAATTTTGCATCTTCATTGCTCAAGTCCAAACTGTACCACGAGAACCGTCGCTCATCGTGCTGCAAATTAAGGTCAAGATGTTTATGTGCAATTTTTTTGCATATTTGGCATTCCAGAGTAGACAATAATGACTTTAAGCATAGCGCTAAGCAAAGCACACCGTCGGATGCTGGAGTTGACAGCTCCTTCCGAACCACATTTTTAACGTTTTTTGGGTTAAACAAGAGCCTGAGAGTTTTGCGGCAAAAAGTTAACTACAAAAGGATTCAAGACTTGGAATTTCCACTTTCAAATTGAACAAAACGACAGAACGTTTAACGTTATTAATTGTCGCTAAGTAGCGACCGCACTAAGGCGAATACTCATTCTAAGACCGCTAAAATGGATAAATTAACAACCTTAAATCTAAATTTGAGAGAGCATAATTGCTGGGAATCAGGTTAGTCACCACGGCAACCCATTGGCAGCTCATTTGTGTTAATCCGCATTGATCCATGAGGTCAAGGTTACAGTTGACCTACATAAGTGTTTGCCTTTGGTTGCGATGAGGTCTTGTCTTGCATTAGCGTGTGAGGGTCGGCTCTAGCGTCAGGCAAGGGATCTGGGGTACCGGTTATCTGGGTGCGCGTTGTCATGGCTACGGGCAAGCTCAACAACACCTTTTGCCCGAATTTCGGAAGTTAACGAACCGCACAATCTTTGTGGCCTTTTATTTTTGGCACAAAATTTAGCTTTGAAATCGCATACTTACTGAGTCACTTGTGAGTAAAAAAACCACTGATATGGTTAATCGTATATTTGTGATTAGTAAAACGAAAAGAAATATAACACACACACACACACAGACCAAAACCATAAGTATAAATATACACAGACATTATTGCAGTGGGGAGCTAGTAGCTGCAAAACAACAACAATAAAACTAGGAATAAATGCTCAGGCACACACGAGTTTGAGCCTTCAAGAAGACAAATGCAGTAGGTGTGGACTAAGAAAGTGGATCGGAGGCGGGTCGAGTTGGAAGGGCTGGAATGTGTGACTAGGATGAGGAGGAGGAGGAGGAAGAAGGAGGGGGCAATGTCGCGATGCCCCGGGACGCCTCTGATGTGCTAGCGGAGGGGGGAGGCAAGATGCGAGTGGGAACAGTTCTTTTTCGTCGACTGTGCGGTGGAGCTGCTGTTGGAGTAGGTGACTGGTGAAGCGACGCGGCGGGGAAGCCGTTTCTATCCGTGGCGATTTGAGAATTTACCTGCTTTACACAAGAAGTTGGATTTGAGAGCCTACCTAACCTTCGCTTCTCAAACCAATCGACTACCTAGAATTAGAAAAAGTGGGGAGGCATAGCGATGTGGCGTCTAACGGAAAGTGTAAAAGGGTTCATAACACAGGGCAGATTTGCTCAACAGCGGTAATCGGCACTGATTGCGTGCAATCCAGCCTCGTAAGCCTGTGATTAGTCATTTGCAGCGAGACCGGATGGATGATTTAGTACTTACATCTAACACCGGATATGACGATCCAAGCTAACAATAGCGTCGCAAATGACTGTTTAGATTCGGTGTCCAATCGAATTGAAGTACCATTTTGCAATTGCAGAAAGACATGGGACTACAGAATCCCTTCAGGCCGTATCATGGAGCTAAATATAAACAACAGCCATTCTCCTGTAACAAAAATACAGGCAGTCTCCGGTGTTATCAACCATTCTAGTCGCATTTATGCGCCCTGGACTGCCTAACCCAGGTTATGGACAAGGGTAACTTGCGGCAATGCGACCAGTGAAGATGGGAAAATTAATTACAGCTCTGTTGACAAATGACGAAAACACGCTTTGGTTATTTTCAATTTAAGGTCCATTGGGTAAGCATAGGGCGTCACGAAATGCTCTTAATTCGGCGTCCAGGGCTAGTCCGGATACAAAATTCGTCAGTCTGGTACGCCCTCAATGCCATTTTCACCACACATGATTGATTGATTGATGCATGTTTCACAGACTGAAGGGCCCAAACAAACAACGATGAGCCAAGCACGCGCGGAGCCGCTTTTCACTGCTCAGTGGCGGTCTTGGTGAGCATAAAATGAGGTGTTGCATTGCGTTCGGTGTATGGGAGCTGGCAATGTGAGGTCATTTTTTGAAGGCCGTGGCAGTGATGCACGATAATGCATGAATTGTCTTGGTGGCGAAACATTTTTCCCTTTTTTGTTGGAAAAACAGGAGCACATTTCAGCGTAAAAAAATTTGTGCGACTCACAACCATTTATTTAGCTATCCCAATTACATTAAAGGCTGAATAAACCCATAAAACCTGATTTCCCAGCACGGGTTTTTGTTTCCTTATAAGTGATTTAGGACATAACGTTTCGAATGGACTTTAAGTCGGGCTTGGGCAGTATTTTAAAATGCGGATCAAGTCATAAGTGACGGTGAATGAGCGGATGCAGGCCAGCACCGAGGACGCAGCCTGGGCGCAAGAGTCTTCATAAGTTGACTGCGTAAAAACGAGCCCTGCATCCGAAACCCTCGAACACAGTCAGAAAGGAATCTGACAAATAAACCAAAATAGCACAAAGTAAAAAGGCAGCACGCTCATCGTTAAAATGACCCAGAATATCATCTTTACAGTGAGGCATCCAATCTTTTGTGTGGAGGCAACGTGTGTCCAATCATTCGTGCTGCATTGCAATCAAGCTGAGTAGGCATATTGCGACACAAACTTACATCGCCAAGGGGACAGCCAATTTGCTTCGCAAGTTCACTGAGATCGCTGGTGTCTGGTTGGGGGCATTGGTCGAAGAAGTTGACCAAGACATCCAATTGCTGCTCGTTCAGATGCCTTGTCTCTGTGTCCACGGTGGCCGACGAGCCGCTGTCCGTTCGTTGACGCTTCGCACTGCGTTCTGTACATTTAGTGCCATCACCTTAGATGTGAAAGTGTAAAAATGATTTCTTCTTCCTCAACTTACGGCCTTTACTTCTAATCCACTAAACCTTAAACTACAAAACACAGCTAATTTGCTTTTCTTTTTTGTAAAATGAATATGGAGCTAACCAGGATACAAACGAGCTTTACATGACAGAAAGCTAAAACAGAGTGAAAGCCTTCAACCCCTAAAATATTGTGTGAGTCATTTTACAGATATGCTTTGCTTTTCCACTAAACCCCTTTCCTCAAACATCTCATCGCCTTTTGAAAACATTCACTTCATGCAGCGATTGTCGCACATCAATGGCATTTAGCTGGCGGCTGAGCCGACAACGAGGTCTGCTGGCTCCGGTCTAACCTTGTCTGCGTCACTCAGTAATAAACGCGTGTTCTCAGGTCGTGTGTGCAGTGGGCATCGGCCACACGTGACACTCATCGTCACGCCACATTCAAGATGCTGGCTGTTCTTGAGTGAATAGGTGAGAACATGCGACGGAAGGGATGAAAGGTGAAGTAGATGAGTAGATGAGGAAGGCCTGTTACCGGATAGGCTGGAAAAAGTGTGCTCAAATGCATTACGCTAAACGCGTCGAAGTGAATGATGTGCGGAAATAAGGATCTGCATCAGGCATTATTAATATTTGTTATTATCATGAGGTGGCGTCCATGACAGAGCTCGGAGGACAAGAAGACCAAGGGTGAGGTAGAGGTACGCGTAAGTTCCCTCCCCTTACCCCAAAAAGGGAAATTTTTTTCTACTCTGGTTGTGTAGATAAGGGGCTATGTGCGCACAAAAGTCACGGCGATATTGTGTTGGAGTGTGAAAATTCAGCTTATTTAACCCACGTGTGGTGAATTAATTCCTAGGTGACGACATAGGTCACCAGCAGAGCCAATTCAAATTTCGGGTACAACAATAAAAAGGTTTTTCGAACTTTTAAAGTAAAGCACCACAAGGAATCCCAATTTGTCACAGTAAATTGGGCCAAGTAAAAGGGTTTGATTGGAGTGCATCCGAGCGTTCGTGCTCGAGAACTCACCGTCACCAACACCGGAAGTGAGACGCACAGAATCCACCCAGAGCTTCAACCGGACGTAGGACTCTCTGGGCTTGTTGCCGGATATCTGGTCCCACGGTCGGCACTTGCAGAGGAGGTCAGAGACCGAGGCCTGGCTGAGGCCCAACACCGTGTTGCCGAGAGCGCGCTGCGTCATCGAAGTTGTGTTGAGGAGCTAACGACAAACGCAATTACTGGCCTTACCGATGTCGCGGAAATACGGAAACGAAGGTACAAAAACCTTATGATATATGATGTTGGTTGGTTACAGAAGACTCACTCAACCCCTACTTCGAAACACCAATACACTCAGAAAAAACGAGAGAAGACGTTAATGCAGCATCACAATGCGACGGTAACGAGCTACTGTGGGTAGTTAATCTTAAATCACAGGTTTTGCTTTCCCTGATGTCGCAACGTTGCCATAAAATGTTACCGACACTGTTTTCATTATTTCAAAATCCTACCAACATAATTTACTTGGCAACACGAAGCAGAGTAGCTACAACATCTTGGCCAATTTTTCTGACATCGAAATTTTTAGCTAACACTCTTCGGGCTGAATTTTCGACTTGCAATGATAGTGACGCGACCTCTACGCCAAACGTAAGAGAGTTTGCATGGTCCCGGTATAGCAACTAAGCCTTCGTCGACGGATTCATGGGAAAAGGCCAAATTGCCAACCATCGCCATGATCCAAATTGTCTTACGCTGGCGAAACAATACGCATCTTGGTTGAGCGACACTAGTGGTATCCTGGGTGTTGATGCTCTTTAGGCTCCGCTATGAACTTTAAAAAAATTTAACACCTCAGAACTCGAGTGCGCCTTTTAACTGGTCAGTAACTACCGATTTACAGTTAACTATGGATGCAATGCTTGCTAAAATTTCCAAACTTACAACTAAAAAAAACACCAATACTGAAAAAATCCCTCTTAAGAACTTCTACACCGCCATAATTAAATTCCCGCAACAATAACAACGGCAAAAAATAAGTGTTTTGCCGGAATGAGGCTCAAGTGGGTAGGCGGAAACTTACTACTTTGGCATCCGCAACCGTCTTCATAACGTCGAAGCCATCCTTGAGGAGGCGCTGGCCTTCAGGAGAGCAAATGCTGATTGTCGAACGACTGCCGGACTCTTGGGCAGTCAAGGCGGGCGTGGTGGATGTGGAAGCGACGTCGGTTGCGCTGGGGGTCGAGCCCACCGACCGAGAGGGGCTCGAGACATCCGAACTGAGGTCGCGTGGCGACTTTGGTGAGGCCTCTGACAGTTTCTCCGACTGCTTCGTCGTCGCCGTCGACGAAGCTCCATCCTTCCCCGAAGTGATGTCTACGCGGGGAAAAACGACTGCGGTTAATTTTGGAGTGAATTATAGACATTGTACATCCGAAAAACATGGGCCCTAAAGTCCAACAAAAGAAACAAGACCAGTGCTGCACTGAGGTTTGAAAGGCAACTAATCCACAGCAACTCGTACGTAACGCATTGGCTTTCAAAGTTTAGAAATTTAACCAATTTTTTTAACGTGAAAACGATTGCATCGATTGAGCACATTGCAATAAAAAAACCGGACCTCAGATCACAATTTTGTCTCTTGATTGGAATTGCGATCAGCAATAGACAAAAGTTGCTTACTTAAATCTAAAGCAATGAAGGTCTTGAACAATCGCAGAAAAAATCAAAGTAACGAGTTCAGTATATTACTTTTTCCTTCAGCAATGCATTTAAAATGCTTTTCATCACTTTACTCATCTATCGAATTCCTGTTTATTTTGACCACAGGTAAAGTTCAGTAATTATCAGAATGCCTGCAATAAACAAAACGATGTTATCTTTTAATGAGCAATCTTGGTGGCCCAATTTCGTAAAAAATATGGGCCTTACACGACAGACTACCACCTGACGGATAACACCTACATGACTCGTGTGCAAAATGACACCGAGGCGGTTTAGGAAGCGGCAATTTAATTTTACGACAAAACATTACTCATCGACTGTTCAAACGCCTTGACATACATTTCGCACGAGGACAATGCAACTCGCCTCGTTCAGCACCCAGTAAATCTATTCTGAGCGTAGTTCTGGGATTTTGGACTACCGACCAACTTACCAACCACAAAGATGCAACAGTATTTCCGCCGTGGTAGACACCTTTTGGGATTTACCACGATCATCCTAATATCTTATCATTTTTTTCATATCTTCGGATTAATGTTTGTTGTGGTTTAGAGCACAAAACAACTGCACTACGATTGTTGTGCATTAAGTTATCAATGATGTTAACTAGAAGCCGCTGGGACTCACCAACTCACCGTGGGACGACCGTGCCAATGCTATGGACCAAAAGGAGGCCTTTGTCAAGGGTGAGCTAATGGTATTATCTCAAAAGATAGAGGTCGAGTACAAATGCTCTTCGTGCACTTGGAAAGACATAAAGCACGGAACTACACACCACAAGAATTGGTCCTGAAATCGACAGAAGGGGCGAAGTGGGAAAAACAAGGGAAGAGTTTATAACCAGACTTGATGAAAAAAGAAGCCACACTGTTTAAATCGAACACGGGCACAAAAAGTAAAAAAAGATAGGTGATTTCATCGGTTAGATGCTAAAGTAAGGTGAAGTTTAATAATTACTTTAGTTGAGATGGGTAAAAAAATTGATATTTAGTTGGCAACTGCTGTGAACTGCGAGGAATGTTGATTAAAAACCGTCTCCACGTAAAAGCAGCGTGGGGAGGGATTTAACAATTCAAGCACATTTTTTTGGATCTGCTGCAGCCCCTTCGGCCGATTGTATCTTGCTTCTCGTCGTTTTTTTTACAAAAGTGAAAATTACCTGAAGCCGTTGGTTCTGACCCACTCGAAAATTATAAAAGCAGAAAGAATTAATGGCGTTTTAGATCAATAACTACTTCCGAAATTGTACCCTTTTGAAATCACACACAGCCCGTTTTAAATGTTATCAAATGGTACGACGCTGTATAATTTTACTTAAGAAAATTACTAGTGTCTAGTAAAGCAGAATTGTTTATGGCGAAACGGTGCATAAAAATTAGTAAACTTCAACAACAAACCAAAATACTTCTTTAGTTTCAGGGTTTACGGGATACTTCGTACTGTTTAGTTTTATAGTTGCTACGTAGCGCTAAGCAAATAGGACGGGTGCCAATATTTGAATCTGGGTTTCTAAAAGCTAGTTTTTTTCTAACAAAGTAACACAACCAGTGGATTTCATGAATGTTGCTGTAACTAGAAATCCATTTAGTGAAAATACATTTGCGCAATGAAGAAACTCATTTTAAGCCAATGTAAGAGAGCAGGATTTTTGGTTTGACAGAACCCCGCCAGGTATAAAGAGGTCATGGACCCAGCTACTAAAGAGCACATTTGGATAGTGGTACTCGAAAAAAAGTTCATTAACACAGTAAATCAAACCAAATGGAAATCGTCTTGAGTAAAAAACTGAATGATCAAAGTGGTTGAATTACCTGCAGTTTTGTAGACGAAACAAGGTTCTTGTATTAAAACAATACACGGATTGCATAAACTGACATTTGAAGATGGTTACCAATTTTAATCAGAGTTTTGCAAAGGTTTGGAATTGACGAAGTCAGACTGCATTACATCGCCGTTTTTCGAGTGTTTAAACAGCTTCGAATGCGTGTATGGTCACCACCCCAAGGTAACGGTTAGACACGCGAACAGACCACAGAACACAGTTAAAGTGGAGGAGTAACCATAAAGGAGAGAGGGAGAATTGTAAGCAAAAGGCTTTAGCGTGGCTTACGCAGATATGCTTACAATTGGTTGAGCGGAAAAAATTGTTGCTGTCATCAATCACATAAGTTTCATTGAGGGTGACTAAATGCGCAGCAAAGTGAACCCAGGTTATCTAATTCATTTGCAACACGGACACAAACGATGCTGTCCACTGCCGCGGGCCTGGATAACGGGGTGCATGGTCGAATACTGAGATCGGTAGGCAGTGATACAAGCAAAGCAATCAACATAAAAGGACCACACAACTTCACAACTTCCAGAAGAGGTTGGAAAAACAATCTTGACTAATAACAGAAGGCCTTTCAAGAGGTAAATTGAAACCGATGTAGCTTGAAGTATGTTGCATTGATTGTCATATTTGAGTTACAAAACCAATGACTCTTGTAGACTTTGAAAAGTGTAGCAAAACATGATTTTACTGCGATTCAATAGGATCTGATAATAACACTGACGACGGGCCAGTGGACAAAAGGTTTGCACAATTAGTAGATGCCGAGATCTTGGCAAAACTCAAAGGGGAATAAAGTAGTGCCTTGAAGCGAAAACTCAGTGTCCAGCATTTAATTATGTCTGAACTGAGGGCGATCGTTATTGTTGGTAGGAAAGCAACAGCATGTTCACTAATTATCATAACTTACTATACTCAAAACCATTCAGAGAACGGGGATTTTCAAGGAAGAGTTTCATGCGAATAAACGGTTCCCTGCCTTTGTTTGTTAGCATGGACCAGGGTTTCGGCCTAGTTAAGAGATCGGACACGCTTCCTTGAGAAAGACCTGAAACGGATACGGCAACAGCTAGGAGCTTAATACCACCTAATTCTCGAATGCATTCGACCGAATACTTGGCAAATGCTTGGAATCGCACACTCCAACATGACGGCATAACAATCATTCCTAATGCTAGCTAGACAAGAGGGACCTTAAGTCTTTTCCTTTTCATCAGCTGTTGCTTATGTCAATACCTTAACGAGGGAATCTAATGTGAACGCTAACGTTACCGAGCACATTCTGTCCGAACGACCGCTGGCTGATGGCACACTTGAGCAGCATGTCCTTAGTCTGGCGGGCGATTTCCGAGGTGTCGAGGAGCATCGGACGCCGATATTTGGCCGGAATGGGTGGCAGCTGGGGCAACAGACAGGGCGAGGAGGGCTTGGGTGAGCTCGTTGCCGGCATTCGGACGGCTGAGGTGCTGTCGTCGGCGACGGGAAGAACAGACGGCGGCGGCTCGCACGCCTCTGGAGCACCGGGGTTGGGGTTAAGCAACGGAAGAATGGGCGGGAGTGGAGCAGGCTCGTTCCGACCAATCGATGCACGCCCAACTTTCTGCTGCTTTACATAACAACAGCAATAATTGTGGTAATAATAATAATAATAATGAGGAAATAGACTTTTGTAGGACTTTGGATACGGCAAAGCATTATGAGCCAATCCTTGCAAAAAGATACAACAGAATATTGCAACTTGAAATTAGTGATAGGAAGTAGAGTTGGCTAGACTACTTTGGCCACACTAGAACTATTCAAATTCGGAGGAATATAACTTGGGGAAGAAAGCCAGAATTTCTGTGGTTCCTAAGAGGAAAATCACGTGGACCGCTGAAAAAGCGTAAACACGGTAAATCTGGAATTTCGACAAAATTAGTCCGAGTTCATGACTAGGTGTAAAAAGAGCACAATGAAGTTCGGAAGGTTACGAGTACCGAATGTTCAACTTCAACAGGACCAGCTTTAGATTCAATTTATGTAAAGATGGGAAATACTCAGAAAAAAATTGTCAGGTTCTGCGATCTGCTCTGGGATTATTTGCGACTTGGGGGCTCGCAGGCGCATAAAAAGGTGCAGTCAAGAGCCAATAGTATGTGCAAAGCCAAAATACAGGCAACATGTAAAAAGCAGCCAAACGTTGATGCCTGAAATTGGACGCTGTTACAACACATTTTAGGCGGAGGAATGTGGGTTTTTCTTCACCTCCGTGACACCGATGCACGTTAACTAGGAAATCGGCGAGAGAGCTGCATACTTTCCAATCGAAGATTGCTCCAAGTATCCGGCAGGGCGGAAGAAGGCGACGTGGAGACAAAAAACATCAATGGAGTCCGTCAGTCAAGGGGCTCGAAGCAGCCTGCTCTAATACATGACTTTAACTACACCGCTCGAAGACAATGCATCACCTCAATAACCTCTTGACATTGCAAAAAAATCACTCAAAAGACATGCCACAGTCTGTCTAAACGGCGTCGGACACAACCCACCGCACAAGTTCACGATGTAGACAAATCAACTCAAAATCAGAGTGATGTGTGGAAGAATTTTGGGTAAAATAATTCTATCGACGTGACACTTGCACGTCTTTTGACAACTTCCTCTCCCCCGTGAACAGTGACTCATTGACCCAATCAAGAAACGGGAGCTTTCGCGTTGCAAACGCGTCATCCCACTTTTGCGATGTGCGCACATGTCTCGCCTCCCCCCTCCACCCCCACCCCTCCCCTCTCCAGTGACGTGATGTTGGAATCCCTCGAGGAGCAATCGCTGTTCCCAGGACTCTCGCGACAACAGCTGCCAAGACACATCTTCCACGTGGAAAGTTGAAGCCCATGCGCCTGACAACTGCGTGTGGAAGCTTCGCTGAATCTGCCTGGTTGAAGTAGAGAATTATTGCAGACAGAACAAACCCCTTAACGAGCGGATGGTCCACTGGAAGGATGGGTGGAATGTGATCTGGAGCACAAGGGGCCACGATTGTTACTGACCTTTCATTTAAGAAAACGATAAGATTATCAATCGTGATCAAATGATGTCCGCACAAGGAAGGGCCGGTTACATGTCGTATTCGTAGCTCTGCTCTGGTGAGTTACTACATTATACACAAGCAAAAATTTCAGTACATTTCACACAAAATGAATTCGTTCCTTACATTGTGAAACGAAACAGCGAGTTAGGTGGACTAAAAACCCAAATAATGGCTGGGAAAGCATAATCCGAATGTCCAATTAATGACCAACCTCATTGCAAGCCTGAGGGGGGTTTGGTTCATCCAGTGCACCGGACGTGTGAACCTCCAGGCGTTCCTTCTCTTCCGCGGCCATCTCCAGTCGAGCGTCCATGAGGAGTTTGGCGATTTTGGCCTTGGTTACGGGCGCAAGTCGTTCACTCTCGGCGGGTGCGGAGGCAAGCTTTTCGGTGGTGGCGGCGGCGCCGCTGCTTGCGAAGCGACGGGACCTGCGGACCGCGACCGAGTGCGAGGACGACGCGTGCTGCTTCCTGGCCTCCTCCTGGTGCAGCTTCTCTGCCACCAGCCGACAGGCCAGACGCTTACTCGCCCAAAATCGAGAGCTGTTCAGGACTTGAGAGCGGCGAGCTGTGGAGGAGGGAAAAGGAAGCAATCTTTAGTGACAAAACAATACCTAACGACAATGGGCATTCCCACGAAGTCAAATGCACTTCAACAAAAAACAGTGATTACCTTGAGGTGGAAATGTCTGGTGTTTAAATCAGTGTTTATTTAGGACTTTGGTCGGTTTCACTTTCTAGAAGTTTGTCATGCGTAAAAAAACAATAACATGGGCGTAAACATCACATGGACGCGGCAGCATCCTACTCCCGTAAGCAACTAATCCAAGCATTTTTGATGACCAAACCTACAAATTTCATTCATTCACGTAGGTTAGACGGAAGAGTGAAACTAAATGAGACGAAACTAGAAGCTCTCTGGCACGACTAAACCAGCAACGCGTTGGACACAATGGGACGGAGGTTTGGCCAAACGCAAATCGACATGAACATATGCCATTACGTCAGAGAATTTTGTCAATGAGGGAAAATTGGGGCGTGTGTCAGGTCGGATGTACAGCATATTCCTGTTTCGGTGTTTATGCTGCTTATTCCATCAAGAAATATTAACTAAATTTACAGTCTCGCAACGCCGGGATGAGGGAAAACTAAAAGCAATAACATTGTCGCAAACAAACTCTCTACGGAGCAATTTTAAGTAGCACAATTTACCACGCCCTAGAGGAAAATTTGCCACGGATGTAAAGTGATGACGGGTATGTGGAAAGATGATAACACCGATGAAGACATCAATACGTGTAAAATAATTCTGACAAGCGGTTTCGGACGACTTGTGAAAAGCTCAGTGGTATTAGCGACAGCCTACCAAGAATTGAACAAATTGGAGGGCCACGGCTCTAATGCCAGTTCGAAAAGTTCTAAAAAAATAAAGTCCGAAAACAATGTCGAAAAATAACATGCAGTTGACCTCAGCATTAGCGCTAAAGTGGCAGCGATCGACCAGCCAGAGCAAGCAAAACGGCAGCCACGTGAAAGTGGAAGCAGCAGTAGGAGAGCTAACGGTGGGAGCAGGAGTTAAGTCGACTCTTCGACGTTGCTAACATCGTGGAGGTAAGAGCTTCTTTAGGTCAGGACTGCACTTAATGGCATTTGCATTCGAACCACAACGGCACAAAGCTCAAAGGAATTAGCGGGGTGAATGTCCCGCGCAGGCGACACACGACGGCCGCTGTGATGCAGAAGACGCGCGCGTCTTGAAGGCACGCCAGTGCCACCTTTGCTCACGGTCTCCTGATTTGAATGTAAAGCATCGCACTTCTAGCCTACTTTGTGTATTTACACGATGTAACGAAGGCAAACTTAAATCAACTTACGAGGCAACTTGGCCGAGGGCTTGACGCCATTTCTGACTTTACACGGGTCGGAGTTGGGAACAAACGACTGGTCGCCGTACACTGATGCAAATCGGGCTTCGAGGGAGGTTACCTTCGATTGGACAGATGTCAACTTAACCTTCATTTCGTCCAATGTGAATGATAGCTTTTTAAGCTGTGTAGGGAACGCAAAGAAAAACAATTAGGAAGGATGCGCAACAGCTCTGGGACACGTTTGTGAGGGTGGACTAAATGGGCTACGTTGTATGCAACGCAACAATTGTCGTGTAAAAAGTATTGTTGCAATGATATAATCTCAACGAGATTTCAGTGAATGTGGCATTGCCGGACAAGCAACCCAGCTAACAGACGACAAATGATGGCGGCAATACCTACGTGATTTATGCAGCAGTGTTCCATTAACTATCAAAAACGGTTAATTTACACTATTTCAAAGCTAGCCACAATTCAACACCGATGAACACCTATAAACTTGAAAAATACGGGCATGGTTACTTACAACATCAGAAAATGCGTTCGGCGAAAGCGTAGACATCTCTGTTTGGCTGCTACAATTAGAAGGCGACATAATTTTAGACTGGCTAAAGAAGTCGTGAATGGCGGAAAGACATTAAATTATCGCATTTCAGACACGAGAAACAGACAAGTTTGATAAAATCATGGGGGTTAATGCCCGAATAATGTCATTTTAGAGAAAAATAAATAATTTTTATGAAAAAATGAGTTAAAAAATTGACACGACTTGCAAAACACCACAAAATTAAAACCCATGAAACAGGTTACAATCAGCCTCTCAGCAAAATGAATTTGAAATGCCCTACTAAAATATGAGAGGAAAAACGGTTAAGCTACTGCAGCTTTGACTTTGGTTAACTTTCACATCAAATTACAATTCGTCTTGTCTCTATTGACGGCAATAAAAAGACCAGGTGATTTGGAACCCCCTGAAGAAGAAATTCTGCTAAGCGACTGTTGGGGAGGCCAGCGTTTCCCAAGAATGCCATACCCTGAAGTGAGGTTTTGGTGCTGTTGCGCAACTCCCCAAATCACGCCACTCTACTTGATCACCTCCGTGCCCCCCCCACACCACCGACGTCTCCCATCCCCGTTAAACCTGCCTGATCCAGGGTCAGCAGTTGACACGTCACTTGACCCTCGGTCGAGATAATAAAGCGACTTGCACGATGTCCTGGTTTTGAGTAGGTGGTGACGCATTTTAAAATGAGGCTCGCTTAGTTGCACTCGAGGCTTATGTTTGTTTACCGGCAGCCGTAACAATAAGGGAATAGTTAACAAAATTACGTTGATTTAACAAAAGTTTAGCGCGTTTTAAACTCACTTTCGAAAGAAGACCGAAACGCGAGGACAACCAAATTTTGATTTACCTTACAGCATCGTTTAAAGTGCGAACACTTCAAGAAACAACCATTAAAACGGGTATAGCTGTCTAAATTAAAAAGGGTGACGCTTATGTCATTTAAAACTTTACAGACCTGCTGAAGTAATGTCTAGAAGCCCCGTACACAGGTATTTTTACAGAAGCCACAATCACTTAAGGAAAACTTGAGAATAATCCAATAGAGAAAGCATAAACAAAGAGTCAAAACGATTTGCGAATATTATATGGTAATGTGAAATTCTAAAACGAAGTTGGCGAAACAGCGACTTTTGGGTTTTGAGAGAAAAGTCTACAAAAATTTTGCAGTAGATGATAGCACACATGACATTTAAAAACACAGTGAATCACAATGCAGTAAGTCGGACTACAGAACTACTCGCCCGAATTACGAGTTCTGCACACAGAACGGTACGCATAGGGCTACATAATTTAGCAAGAAAACCCAGCTGCATTTTTTCTACTTTGCGCACGCACTACCACTAAAAGTACCAAATAGCTTGATCATTGACTGTTAAAATTGGCAAGAACAATCCCAGAAAAACCGATGTACCAAAATCTTTCCTTGGATTTATCAGAAAGAAGAGCAAACTACCGACTGAATTTGTGGTAATAACTGGGTCTAAACGAACAGTCAACAACATATACATGTAGGTATCACGGCTAAAACTGTCTCTCACCTTCTGTGTCGCAATCGATTGGGATTTAAATTTGAGCATACGGTGGTCTCCTGTCCGCTGGTGCAGAGACGCTGACGGGAAGCATTCGGATTGGCTGGTTTGGCGAGAATTGGGACAGGAACATTGTGACTTCGAGACGACGATGTAAAGACAGGACCAGCGGATAGTTTCTCAAGGGATTTGGATGATCTAAACAAAACCGTGTCTTGAAATAGCCAAACTGGCATTTACTCGTCTTTCGCAACAGATCTAGACCAATTAAGAGGCGTTCCGATCCTGACCTCCGGAAAGTATACGGATAGAGTGGACTAAGACCGTTTAAAATATGCATTTCATCTGCATTAAATGCATATTTTGTGCATAGAACATTTTTAATGGTCAAATTTCGGCGATTACACGATACCACCTCTCCGGGAGATTTGACTAAGAAACGCTATGCTGCAGAATGACATTGCACGAAGACCTCTTTACTTGCTTCGATTCTTAGCAAAAGACAAGGCACTGATGTGGTTACCTATACTTTTCAATTTGGTCATGTACAAATGGGAGACTTTCGACGCATGAACTTTGGATGCACATTACTCTAATGCACTAGTTTCGGCATGCAAAATAGCGAAACACTGTTCAAAGCTGACTCACTCCCGCTCAACCCAAATAATCTTGCTACTTCAACACTATCACATCTGCTTTTGCACCGAGCATATTCAGGTTCATTTACGAGGCTATCTTAAAAATAAAAAATGACGTCATTCAGCATAAACTCAAATAAAAAAAATATTCTCTAAAAAGGTAGAGACCAAGGCAAAACGAAACCGCTCAAGCGAAAACCGTGGATTCTAGCGAAGGAGGGGAAAGTTTCCGTAATGCAGCTGCCTCTGCGGCCACGTATGGCGTACGCACGGATGCGCACGCGCACAAGGTAGATGAGATTTTATTGGTCGCCATGTCGACTGATAGACCGATATCGATAGTACAGGAGTGCGTGCGTGCGCGTCCTGTAGTGAATGTGATTGGGTAACATGGACGGACAAGCAAGAATCAGATTCGGAAGTTACCACGTAATTGTCGGAAAGGCTGTAACTCAATCGAGTAAGACGCGACAATGAGTTTTTTTGTAGAAAATGAAGGTCTTTATTGAAGAAGACAAACATATCAGGATTGATAATGACATGGGAGGAGTTATTTAGGTTCTTATAGAAGTGACATGTGGTGATTGTCAAATTTCCAGTTGGCTATTTTAATCTCGCTTTGGAGAGAAACGTGGCAGTGAAACACTCCTTTGCGTTCGTGGTTGATGAAAGCGAATACTAGCAAACAATGAAGACGTTGATAGTTAACAACGGTTCGTTGTTAGATAATGAGTACCGGGAATTGTGACCCAGCATTGTTTCAAAGAGTTCGAAAGCTTTTTTACCATAAGCCTTCCATTATCAGAACCTGGAAGTATGGAGCAGAACGAATTGATCCTTCCAAGAGAGGAAATTTTGAGGCATTGTGAAGGTCAATACATTACCCGTTACGAGGAGTTGCAGTTTTGTTGTGTTCGCATAGTCATTTGATCGCTTTTATAGTGATGTCTTCGCTTTAGACTTAGAGATTAGTGTGTTTTAATAATTGGCTCTGTTTAAGGCAGAACTCATATTCAACCATTAGACTCATATGGAAACGAAACCCCTTAGAAAGATAATCAGATGGCTAAGCTGGTGAATGTCGAGGCAAAGGGACAACACGGGATCAGGTGCAGATAAATGCAATTCAAGGAGACCTACTGCGCACGAAGGCGTCTCTTACGTGAACGTGCTAAAGAACATCTTAAGACGGGGGAGGGGAGGGGTAGAGCCGTGTAAATCCTTAAGTGGCCGCAATCAAGAGAGGTCAGTTTTACCGTCACAATGTGTCCCTACAATTCCACTAAGGTTCGACTTCATTGGTTGTTAGGAGATAATATTGCATATTTTCCAGAACACGACAAAATTTTATCCAAAAAAGCGGTGCTACTAGTGACTAAATGCATCGGAAACACGATGCCGTCGGATTTTGATGGTTCCTCAAGTCAGGTTTCCCTTCATACTATTATTAAAATGTGCCAGCACAAGGAGACGAATTCTTGCATAATGCGCGAAATCGGATAGACACGACACACTTTGTCAGTCATCAAAATGCGAAAAATTGAGTTCACGCGAGGGCAATTTACACACGAACTCTGCTTCAACAATAATTTGCATGTTTGCAGACCTTGCATCAAAACAATTTACACTTTAACATACTTTCGCACACATTCCCAGTAATTCAACCGCCAATCCTTCATTGTTTAAAAGCTATCGACTGGTAACACACATCTTCACTCTGGGGGGAAACAATTCTGCATTAAAAACTGGAACTGCAACATTACCAGTTGATGCTAATTAATGTGTTCAAGGGCCTGATATCAGATTGGCAAAATAGAATTAGAACCCTGAAGACTTGAATTTTTGCCTTTCGTCTTTGGAAACACGTCAATCCACTTTGGGGATTGGGGATCATCAGAGGAAAGACTAAGAAAACTACTCAGACCCTCTAGGCTGAGGCCAGTGATCGGAAGAGTCCGTGTCATTAACTAGCATCAAACCTGTTAGCCCTTTAGCACAATTTACCAAACAGACACTAACGAGCAAACGGACCTAATCCACCCAGACGGCGGCAGCTGGGTCATTCAAGTGGCAGCAAAAAGCTTTTACTCAAATGTTGGGGCCCACTTTGTGCGAAAATGAGCCAAGGTGGATAGGAAGGCTAGACGTTAACGAAGTTTTTTTAAATGGTCAAGTGTAGTGACTCGGTAGGAAGGGAGAAAGGTTACCAAACAATACATTATTGTAGGTTTCAGGCGTCAGTTGGGCAAAATAAACTACATTTGACCAATCACAACGCCCCAACTTGCATGATGAGGACCACACAAACTGAAAGGAAAACCTCAATACAAAACACTACAAGAAATGCCATTATTGAAGTAACTAACAATCGAATTCTTGTTTGTGATGCAGGATTGACAGTAGGATTCGATGATCGCTCATGAACTCTGCCTATGGCCTCGGCACATGAGAGTGAAATCAATAGCAACCGTAATCCAAGTGATACAATAAACTAAACAATTGAGGGGGTGCCTAACTGCATCACCGGAAGTAAAGACAGCCATAATTTCAATGCTATTTATGCCTTGAGTTCGATTGACAAAACGAACACGGTAGCCGTTTAATTGCGGTGTGAACAATGCGTGGGAAAGAAAACCGTCTGCGTGCCCTTTGCCTCATGTCTGGGCTAGATGAACAACCAGAGGTAATTTCATGGATCAATAATAGGGATTGACGCACAACAAGGTGAAGCTCTTCGGTGTGCCCCAATCCGGTATTCCTCGAGGTTAGCTTGATAGCTTATGGTAAACGTGTCAGGATCACATATTGTAGTCTTATGAATGATCACTGTAATGCAGGATTGAGTTAATATGCGATTCGCACATTGAACCGAACATTTGTAAGGTTTCCTTAGGTTTACGAGATGATTTGGGGTGAGCAAATTAACTTTAATTTCCATTCATATTAATAAAAAAAACTAGAGAGAATCTAAGACAACTGAGATGAATTTCCTTAGATTGCACGGTTGTAGCCAGGAATGAAGAAATGAATACATGCTCGAGTAATGCGTGAGGTCCTGTGTCTCACGAAAGAGCCAACATAAGGTTTCCTGCTCCATGAAGAGACTGGAAATGCCAAACTCGACGCCATGAATAGCGCACAAGCAATTTATGATGGCCATACATTTCAATGATAGTCTCGATCAAAAACAAACAGCACACTTCGAAATACGCAAAGCAAGGTGTCGTGAAGTAAAAGTTGTCAGAATAAGGGTGCTTCTCCAATTGAGATAGTGAGTTGCACAGCACTAGATACCCATTACATCGACTAAAAACACGTTGTATTCAAAGGAAGGGCAATCCGAAGCGCACTGATGTGTGGGCTTGCAAAAATATTGTGCTATTTTGCATGCTACATACTGTTATAGGTTGGCGCAAAAACTTTTCAACATGAGAATCTATTCGACATCTAAAAACTGGCATGAAACTGTTCTAAGTTACTGAATTCTCCGAGGAAGGAAGACGTAGAGCAACAAGGCTTAGGAATATCTTCTATGTGTGAAGGCACACGGGCCGCTCGCGACAATGCGATAGCACAAATAGGTGGCAAACGAACCGATGGACCGATATCGATAAAGCATGAATGCACACGTGCGAGCTAGAATACGAGTCTTATTGGCCCCACAAAGTTACGCACGAATACAGGCTGCTACCTACTTTCTCCATACGATTAGTCGCACTGAGAAGAAATCCCTACCTGTAAATTAACGAACGCGCAGTTGTTGGAGGGCTGGTTTGAACCCCACAAAGGGTTTCCCGACTGACATGATAAAAATTAGGAGAACTAGACAAGGAATCACAAAGACGAAAAAAGGCCCCAATTTAATTTCCTAAAAACTATCATTGTGTACAAACCTGGGGGAACAAGATATGAGTATAGACCGATAACTTCGAGTAGTGATGGGTAAATTAACAATGAAATTAATATTTAAATTGGCTCTACGTAGCTAGAGTTATCATTTTCGCAAACAACCTAAAAAAACAGAAACGGCTATCAAACAATCATTGAGTGAAATGTTATAAAAGCCAACATAATCAAACTCACACATTGTTAAGTTGCAAGGTAATTAGTTGCCCCGTGGGAACCAGGCCCACAGGCAAGGGAGCCGATGCGTTAATCACAATATCTTTCGTCATCGAGACACCAGACGCATCACAACAGACGGTAGAAGCTTGGTGCTGAACACATTTCACTGGACTTACTGATTCCTCACTCGCCAATTTCGAATTGGTTGAAGTCTCTGATTTCATGGCAGCAGGGATAAGGTCCTACATTTAAACAGACAGCAGTTATTTGAGGTCTGATTAGGCGCTGCCTGAAAAGACAAAAGCTATTACATTTATTAAAATCCCAGTCGGGTTAAAGAAAAAAATAAATAATGCATAAAGGCATAACTACTGATTACCTTTAGTTTAAAAGCAAAGTAAAAGAGAATGAAAAAAATCGATTAGCGTAGTTTTCACATGTATGAAAATTAATCGATATCTACCTATACATTTGGTACTATACACATACATGCGTATATATACGTGAAAAACTTGCAAACTACGTTTGATCAATTATGAATCACTGATAAATGGTAGAGAGAATAAATAACAATCTAGTACATAACCATCAACATTTAAGCAAAGATTGTGGTGTTAAAATTGGAATTTAGTTTGCAGTTTAACTAATATATAATCACTTTTAAAGATTGTGGTATTCAGTTTAGACTTCTGTGATTGCAAATATAATATGAATTTTTTGATTCTCTACATTAGTCAGTCGTGAATTAGCTCAAAGGTTTTTACTTATTTTATTTGAATATGTGAGAATGAACCTGCATCTCTGAGTGATGAACCAATATCTTATGGCAGAATATTTCTAGGAAACAAAAGTTTGATTCAACGTGTAACAGACATGAAACTTGGCTTCATTCATTTTGTCCGAAACTACCCAAAACTATATTTAAAGATCAGTTTCTCATGGATCCAAAATAATATATTACGTAGCATTATGTCAAAACCAACTTCATTAATCTCGTGTTACTAATAATTTAAAATAGTATTTCAGATTTTATTTTTTAGCAATAAACTGTCCCCGACGAATTATTCTCGGTGCCATAAAGGGAACATAAGGGAGAGGAAGACATTATTTGATTGAGCAATGCACTGAGTAAAGTAACCTTTACAAGGCCGTACTCATAGCTTTATTCAAAACATATTCGTATAGGAATATTAGACTTTAGACGTGGTTAAAAAACTAGCATAACATCATTAGCACGTTTCTTTTAAAGGTTATATGCAGTAATAGTTTCTCACCAACATTCATAAAGAGAAAAAACTACAATTCACGGGAAGCACTGATAAATCATGGAGTATCGATTTCAAAACCTTACGCACCGCAGCCGTCCGCGAAATGTTTGGAGGTTTGGTCCTTGAGAAAACCGTCTTGATTGCGTTGCATTCTGCATTAAAACATTAAGATAAAAGTAAACACTACTTAGAGAATTATAACCGATTAGACACGTCTGAATTTCCGCGTACAGATTTCCATTTATGGCAACCCAGTGCATTTGAAAAGTGATTAGCTTAATTACACTTCAAAATTTTAAGGTATGGCTAGACCTAGGTGTTCTAAAAACTTAATTAGTTTGTTTTACAGGCCGCCGTAACAATTACCAACGAAGCAATGTACTGTGCACTAAACATATGGCTAGACCTAGGTGTTCTAAAAACTTAATTAGTATAATTGTTTTACAGGCCGCCGTAACAATTACCAACGAAGCAATGTACTGTGCACTAAACATTGTGGGCCATACAAACCACACTTACTATACCGTGCTACAAACAGCCTGATTAGAACCAAAACAAAGTTTGAATATAAATGCCAAAAATAACCACAAAATTAACACAATGAGAAAAAAAACAGCATCACATAAGGGAACATGGCAAAAATTTCAAAATATAATGCGTATTACATATGACATAAAGCATTAATGTGCTTACTATGTTGTATACATAGCCATTAAATTCTGCAGTCAAGCACACAAAAAAATCTCAGAGGAACAATTCAGCGAGACTGGAACAACTGCACCATCCAGTAAATAAAGACGTGTTATATGCAGCACATAAGACCGCATGACAATTTGTAAGGTCGTAGAAATCAAACAAACACATTTCTTCATAGTCATTATGCTGATTAGCTTACTGGCACATACTCAAAGCAAAAATTGCCTAGAAGCAAATAAACAACTCGTACAATAGGTATTGTGAATTGCATTCTCAATACATCGTTGACCATAGATCAAATCAACGGTAATTTTTAAAGTGTTTGCAATGTTTTATAAACGGAAGAAGTATAAAAATTTCTGGACTTTAATATTTTTTATAAGTCGATTTTAAGTTACATTCACTTGTGCAATATTCAATCCTTATGAAAAATCCTAACAATTTCAGGTAAGAAGTTTTGTGTGAAAGTGAGAAGTTGATCATTCTGCTCCGGTTTTTTATGAAACTGGAAAGGTCATGTCTGCTTCTAATTTAAAACTATTGCTGACTCCTTTGAGATGTGATATATTACTTACCAAAATTTTACACCCTGTGAGATGTAATTAAGCCTGGACTCGTACGTAGAGGTCAATGTGCGTTGACTAATTTTTTTTAAATATATATTTGCTTTACCCTTGCCAGAATCAGGTAGTGGTCCTTTTTTATCTACGGTGTTTCGACATATGCGACTCAACATATAGGTCAATTCATAAGTTTAACTTAGGTGAATTCTTTTATATGTTATCCTACAAAAATACTTAATTACACTTACCACATAACCGAATATATAATCTCAATACCGCGTTAACCAATGAAAAGTAAATTTATTGGTTTAATTGTATAGGGAGATATTTTCCTGTGTTCAGTTGTAAAATTTTAAAAATTTGACTGAATTCGTAAGTTAACGTTGACCTAGTGGAATTTATATTCCATTCAGCTCTAAAATAACAATTTAATTTGTACTCTAGTTTGTGTCCATTTTTAATATGGGCTTTTCTCCCAATACAACGTGTTACTCCAAAGATGTAATCATGCTTTCCAACGAATCTAAAAAAAGGCGGATAAAACAATAGAAAAACTCCATGTTTTGTTGAGAAATTGATTTGAAATGCTGTATCGAATCATTAATTCAAAACAGTTTTAGGAATTAGCTACAGTATTGTGAAAAGTATCAAACTGAATGTTTTTAATGATTGCACAATTAACGACAAAAATGAAGCTATTTAGACGCTCGGCTCCTGTTTATATTACTAAAAATTACAATATATATAGTGAAAATCTCATGTATTATAGGCTTGGTAACTGAAAATATTTGAAGTTTAGAATTACTTATTTCGCAACTGTCTAAATATTTGTGGTAGTTTAGATTTTATTTACACCCTGCGACCTCAGTACAAAAATAATTGTTTGAAAATATTGGTCTATGTAATGCGATTTTAGTTTTATTAAGGTTGTGTTCATTGGTCTGAAGGATAGTCTTTGTTTTTTAAAGTTTACATGCCTGTTTAAAAGAAATGGATACCAAAAGCAAAGAAAGTGGTGTTAAAAAGAGCTAAATGTTATCGTGAAATACACATTGTGGTCCTTCTAAGTTGCCATATCGGTTTTTTAATATTTAAAATTACTATGGCACTTCAGTAATTTATGTAAGGCTTTCTTCTACCTTCTTCCATAACCTAATGTCATATTTTATATAACTCCCTGACTAATAATTTATACAATGTTTTGAGGCTTATTGAAGTGTGGTTTAGGAAGTCATTGTCTGTCTAATCATTCAGATGTTCTTCACCTACCTGCACCAATTGGGTCTAGTTATTTACAACGTAAAGTGCATTATACTATGCCAAATTCTTGTAACATAAAGGTATAGTCTTATACCAATTCACCAACATTTTTTTCTAAATACAACTGACGGTACTCTCCAATTAACGTCTAGTTAGCTTGATTTTTAATGTAATATCAAAGTGTTGTTTTTGAATCAGAACAATTTTCAGTAAAAAAAAGGAAGTATAAATTTGAAAAAGCATACGTATTTACGTTCATCGGATGCTTTGTCCTTTACTATAAAAAAGTCCCATTTAAATGGTTAATAGTGTACATGTTCCCATGTATCCGTGTTTGCTAAGACACATTAATTTCATACTTTATAATGATGCCGATTATTGTAAATGCAACATCCGACATTTTGAGCTAAAATTATTAATTCGGTAAAGATAATTCATGAACGTAATGAGAACTGATAATGACTTTGAAAATATCGCTTTAGTCGAACAACTGACACTGACGAAAAATATGCTATAATTTGTGATACGTGCAAATATTTTACCATATTCATCCCTTATTCGACACGTAGCACTGACCTACTTGAAGTTCGTATGCAAGTTAGCAATTTCTTTGGGAAAATCTTCAGCAGTTAATTTGTGTGAGCACACAAAATCTGATGCGCTTTTGACCAAGACTACTGCCAATTTACAGAACCTAAAGGCCACAAAAGGATTATTTTTCGCTGGAATATAATTTCAGTAATTCGACTAAATTATAGCCAATTTATAAACAAGTAGGTCCTAACCACGACTCCGTGTCTTAATGATTTCTTGTGATGTTTTTTGTGTCATTCACGATAAAACAGTCAACTCGGATGTGCCGATTTAAGTATTTGTGCTAACAACGGAATATCAAAAAAATTAACAATTTGAACAGTGCTACGTATAGTTACAATAATAAAGACACTTGTTACTTTATACTGTTATAAAAAAGCACTTTTGTAGTGTACAATGCAACCAGTTGTGAACCGAGTTAAAGCACAAGAGGGAGAACTGCAATGCCTCACGATTTGCAGATTTTAGTGAGATGTGTTTAAGGATGTACCGCTCCCCCTTTTCGAAAGCAATTTGTTTTTTTCGTGCGTAGGAAATAATTATAATGCATTATGACAGTTTGTGATGGCAAGATCTGTAGCGGCGGATCACACAATTACGGAGGCTGAAGCGAAACGTTTTATCCATAACGTACGGAGTCTATCGCGAATGACAGAACAAAAGTGTGGCATTTCGGTAACACACGGTATGCGAGGAGATGACGAGAATTCGTCACTTTTTCCCCTCAACCTGTTGAATTATGAACGGTTTCGTTTGTAGAAGTGAATCGTATGTTGCAAAATAACTTATTAAGGGTCCGCCTTTATTGATCACCTGTAAGTAATTACCGAAACCCAAACCTTTTTGTGCAAAGCTTGATTTTATTTTACTTAACTGATGTCTAATTTAGCCGATCTGGTGAACTACCACCAGCATAACTCTCAGTATAATAGGCTTATCGGTGTTCAGAAGTGCTTCCACTTCGAGGGCCCTCCCATAGCAGTTAGGACACCGAGTCATGCAATCGGCGAGGCGACTCTTGTCACCTTGCGATCGCGTGCAGTGGTGTGTGTGTGTGTGCAAGCACACACCAAGGTGACACAATTTGCGATTGTGATAAACGCGTCAGCGTCGATCAATACACCACCGAAGTACACGCAAACACACGTGGTTAGATTTGTGTCTATTAACTGTTTACACATTTACACAACCGCGTCGGCTGGAACACTACACTCAAGTTTATTCTAATGTACAGCAAGAGAGCAAGCATAGAGTTAACTGATGTAACTACTTTTATGTGAAGCCCACTGGACGCAAGCACGTCACAGTAGCCGCATCCGAAGAGTGAGCCAACCGGCGTCTTGTAATGGCCTGGGAATGCGGGCTTAATAGTTTAATGGGCAAATTTTAAACAGGCCAGTAATGACCTTAGATATCAATACATTAAACACCGTGCAAGGGAGCACAACGAACACAAGTTCTACTCTCTGCAAAGGAATAAAATGAAGCAGCCTTGCATTACACTTCGGATGAAACTGCGGAACCAGCTAACTCACATCATTTATTGAAATTTGGTTTATCAAACAGTAAGGAAAAAACTATACACATTGTGATTTCGGTTGTGAGCGGCTTTGCAGCTGGACTTAACTTGGAAGGTGACACTGCAAGTCGACGAAAGCTTCATTTTAATACTTTAAAGGGAACCGGATAAGAATGTTAACTCAAATGATGACAGTTTAAGAAATTTATTATTAGAACCACAAGTGCGCTAACTGCAAGCTTACGCTATGTTTATAAGCATTCCAATTTCCGAAACAAAGTTTTACACAGATTTAGCGAAGTACATTTAGGTGCTTGCGCTGACAACGCGGATTGCCCAGCCGGCAAACACAGGAATTTTGCGCGTGGCAACTCCTGGAACGTGGTCAGGCCGTTCAATGTCGTCGTAAAAAAAAGAATAGATAGTTGAGTCAGCTTTCGACTAAGGAAGATGCATGCATCTGGAAGTGGCATACGAAAGGTGTCAGTTGTGTGCATCTCAAATACTGAGAAGTGAGTGCCCGATCACGAGAAAGCTCACTTGCGTATCACGTTGTTCCTGTTATCGAAAGAGATTTCCACAAATAACCGGGGAAAATTAGCGTCTGTTGAAAGAACAAACGCTGAATATGGCTAGGTCTATGACAAAAGAAACCCCTGTGGGGGGAGCAATGTGCACCCGATTTCAACTGTGGTGCATTTCCTGACTACGCCTCCTCGTCACAAAGGAATGGTCCCAGGGGTCACATATAAAAGCGATTTTCCATTTTTTTCTGTAAATCAGTGGAAGGATACTACACTGACAATGCTAAATCGAATAAGATGCACTTAAGTGTTGCATCAGCCACAAAATGTTAGTCTGAATGAATATATCACCCGAACTTGGCGCAACCCCAGAAAATAAGGTCGGAATGAAAAACGTCGTTTAATGGATCCACCATTTGTGATAATGAGGGTCGAATTGCTAGAAAAGGAGTACGGTTTAAAACCTTAAGAGATTAGCATTAAGAATCCCGCAGCACAATAGATGGCACCGGAGACGTGGAAATTAAGCTTGCCGAGACGCCAAATTACTATTGAGGTTAAGCAACGAGATAAATGACGCTTACTTCTGAGTGTTTCCTGGTAGCTACGCAGGGTAGTTTGCCTTAAAACCCCACTGTGAAAGCTGCTCCAATTAGATAGTTGTATTTTTTAAGGAAATAAATTTGCTGCATATTACGATACATCCTACGGCACATCCTCGGCCTCACCTCGAGTTGAGACGGTTGCAGCTTGCAATTCTCAGCATCTTCTGTGTGCACAGCCCTAACCCTACGATGACATTCACGGTCCAAATTTGACGGATTACGACAGCTTAGTCAACAGCATGCTATTTGTCCTGTTACTGTGCTGCAAAAATAGAACATCCAAATACTTTTCAAGGTCACTACATCTGAAGATGGCTGGACAAGAGACTACCAAACCAGATATCTTCGTGTAAATCGTGGTGGTGATGTTCGAGCAGAACATGCACTCCACCCTGGATGTGCACCGGCACACTTATGCACCACTGCATCAGGTTAATTAAATAGCGACCCCGTGCGACAAGCAACTTGCCTTGCCGGTTGAAAACTGTCGCATGGCCTACCCCCGACCATTCGCTAATTAGGCAGCGAACAAACCTGGACAGGCCCAGGTCAAAATGGATGCCGCCTTCATTGAGGTTGAAGAACCGGGGTAATCAACCTTTTAGTGCTACCAACAGCACGCAGTACAATACATCACAACTTTTACAATTTCGTGTCACAATTTACAGGGAACGAATTTGTCCAAGTAAACCGTGGCCTAGAAAATAAGGGAACAAATAATCTTCGTGGTCAGGGAATCGCCCGGGGTGGCCTGCACGACAGACAAGCATGGAGTCCTACGTCCACGACGATGCGAAAGGTGTGCAGCTACCTTGTTAAAACACTAGCAAACAGTTTAAAAACCCCCGATCGGTGCCAACAGGGCTACAAATGCACAAGCTCGGCCCAAATTTAAGCAGACGACGTGTTTGCGCAAGGTAATTGAATGCTAACATCATTGCGAATGCTGTCGCATTCACAATTACAACAAAAGGTAATGGTGTACTAAAAGAATATTTTGCTGCATTATAAGAGATAGTGGCAAAACGCACGAAATGAAAGTAGAACAGGTAGGGAGGTTCTGTAGACATCCACAGCAACCGGACAATGCAAATGAATAGGTGGGTAGTTTCGGTTCATAAAAATGATCGTGCAAAAGCTAGAGAATGCAAAAGAGCCATAGGACAGAGACAAGGTAGTCACGATTGCACACAAGAGTGCGTGTGGATAATGACTTCAAGGAAATAAAGGGAGCACGGGGCTGTACGCCCACCACTTGATGAGGGATAAGAAAAGTTATGGGAAAAGGCAGCATTAAGCGGCGGTGCACGTGCACACATGATTTGTGGGGTAGTGCGGGAGTGGCTTACTGGAAAGACATTTGGCTGCGTGGACACTTTGGGTGGTGGTAGCTTCCTTCACTCTTTTCGTGAGTTAGTAGCTGTCCTGTCGCGTTCCGCCTTAAGTAATCAAAATGACTCGTTTGGAGTTAGTGCTGTTACAGAATACACAAAATAAAAAAGGATGGGAATTGACGAGGGTGAAACAGTTTCGCGTGACCTCGGAGCAGGGCTGTGGGCGGGAGAGTTCATTTTCATTTCGTTTAGAGAATGCCGCATCGACCTTTCTTAGTTCGTGGCGGCTCCAGCGTTGCCAGAATCGCTTCATCAAAAACATTCTTTAAGCCATACTGGAGAAAAAAAAGCAGATTTAAATATCATGTAAGGCACTGACCATACGAAACAAAATATGCAAGCTAGATTCGTAGAAATACCGGTATCTTTGTTTAAGGCGATGAGTTAGATTGGAGTGGTTTATCAGCTCACACAATTTATGCACAATTTAAAAGTTTACATTGCAGGGGGTTGCCAATACGCATCGTAATTATCCTGACTACAGTTTACTATATTTCTATCAGAAAGGGAACGAATGAGTAGAACACACCAATATCCTAAAAAAGTGTAACTCATTATATCAAGTTGTTTAACGTGTCAAATTGACAACATTGCCAATGATAGCTCAGAACATTAATTTAAAGTACAGGAATGCAAATGAGGCGAACAGACATCAGAACCGTCATCAACTGATCACGAAGTTGTGATTTCACGTGAACAGCAATAGACCAATTAAAAGCAACAGATAAACAAAACTCGAGTCTAGAAAATCGTCATAAGTTTGAACCCAACTGAAAACAACCAACAATGCCAATTCAAGGCAAGCTAAAAGGTCAATACTAGTCCCAAGAACGAATACACCTGTGTGTGTTAATATAAAGCAAATTGGTCAAAAGAACACAAAATTTCTTTTGTCTATAACGATATTTGCTGGTCCTGAATAATTAACCGTGTTCCATAAGAATTAAGTGGTCAATGTCATCGCTAGAACCAACAAATATAAGGATGGCCTGCCAATACTGAGAGAATTTGCGGAAGATTGCCGATGGCGTCCATCGGCCGGACAAGGTTTCTGGAAATTACAAGGCTTTTTTGTATAGAAGATTCGACAGTAAAGCAAATATTGAAAATTTGTTGGTAGGGACAAATAGAGTTCTCGGATTTTTAAGTCTGATCATAAAGAAAAGCACAACAGCGTGTAGGGCGATTTTGCTACACACAGAACTTGGTAATGAGGCTGAACATTGACAATTAGCCGGATAAAGGGTCGAAAACTGAAAAATGATATTGTTCTCTAGTACGCAAATGTGAATAATGATGATGTTACAGCCTAGTTGCAACCCCAAAACGTCGTGTTGTTCGGAGAAACAAGTGATTTGTTTGAATGGGCAACCACTGAAGTCAAAGGTAAGATTTGCTAATTCGATTTAGGTAGTGGCTGCCAAAAAGAATACATTTTGAAAGGGTATCAAAACCCATTAACATAGAGGAAATAACACGACACGTATGTTGACTTAAAAAGCCTCGGCAAAGTAATCCGAAGGAACTTGCACCCCTAGATAGTTTACCATCCCATTGACAATTAAGCAAGCCATTTACCGAAGGTTAGAAGTTAAGATTTTTTGTCGATTATGTTGCACCCACTTTACAGTTCCGATCACGACTCGCCCGCACTAGACTCTTTCGCTTCGTCGCGCCTCTAATCTAAGAAGGAATCAGACCTGAATCCAGGTGACACAGAGAGCAAAGTTCAGGTGAAACAGAGAGGATTAAATTTTACAATGAGAGGAAAGTAAATAAAACTGGACCAAGTGCATAAGAGAAACGATAAGAACTCTGTAAAATATTAACTTACAAATGCATATTTAAAATGTAGGCGCTAAGTTAAAATCGATGGCTCATGAATGGACACAACCGTGTTACAACCGGAATCGGCCATGAAGATCACTAGGTGAAAAACATCTACACAAATTTTCCATAAAATTATTTTTGAGCTTTACACTATCTTTATTCGCTCTCCAAAAAAAAATCAAGGATAGGAAATCGCACAACACGCAAACCATGGCTATTGTACGATATCGTCAGACGCATTCAACTAGACACATGAAAATCGGTACTCTACTCAATGATTGACGTGGCACTCTGTTAGTGATCGTTGTTTTATCCCATGTCACGAAAACCCACTCAACTCCCAAATTTATGGGATGCGTTTCCACTTTTCACATGGTTTTCAACAGCCCAGACACCCACCACGGAAAACCGACTAGTAGTCGGGTCAAGTGGTTTTCCAACACTTAAAATGAGTGACTTGCAGTCAAGGTGCTTCGTTTCCTTCTATATTTAAGATAAAAATAATGTTTACTTACTTGTGTTAGCGCAGAGCACTCGACATACTTGTGAGCTTTAATTTCTCTAGCTAATTTTTCACCTTGTTCTGGGGTAATTGGCTTTTGCCGATTGAGTGCCAAACTTTCTACTTTGCCAGTATCGTCACGAAGATCAGTCTGGGTTCCAACTAACAGAAACGGAGTGTTTGGTGCGTGGTGCTTGATTTCCTCGTACCACTATGATGCGTAAAAAGAGAAAATAAAATTAGACACCGGTGTGCGCTACCTTTACCATTTAAACTTACTAAAATTAAATACGTTGGTCTATGAATAGGGGCATTAAATTAAACAAAAGGGAATACAAGACCAAAACAAGAGAGCGCCAGAAAAAACATTAAACCTAAATTCTAGTCACACAAACAACACTTCCATCATCATAAACGACGGGCAAATACAGCTTCCGGTGCAAGGTGTGGGCAACCGCCAAAATTTTGTTCGGTAGAAACCATTACCAGCAATTCAAATAACGATGAACGAATCCACACAATGCAATGAAGCCAAAAGCGTAGACAGATGCGCCCATTTCTAGCATCCGTCAACCGTCAATCGGACGACAGAGATCAAGAGGCATGTGACGGGATCACTAATTACCCAAGGACGATGACACTAGTCAATAGAAATTATGCACTAGCTGCACCACAAGAATTTTTTCGAATGAGCGTGATCTGAAACAACAGACACGATTGTGAGACTATGCTACAGGTATAGACCATAATCACACTTGTTCGAATACAATGATTAATTTTCACTCCACGAGAAGCCAAAACTAAAGATAAACCATGGCGTCTTAGCTATGACAGGAAAAGCATGTAAGTAGTCTAACCTAATTACCACGAAGGGCAATGAAGAAGCCTTCGTTAGGTGAGTTATTTGTAAAAGGAAAATAATCCAGTGGGGGTCTTAGAAACTATAGACTACAATTAACAGGGTTTGTTGACATATTGTTACACTACAACTGCAGGAGAATGCATATTAGTGTCGAAAAAGAACAGTTACGTCAACGAGTGAGATCCGGAAATCGAGGTAGACCAAATGGAGGCAGGCCCACAGATACCTGACCGATGAAGTCACTCCCAAAGAAATTACACATCTTAAATTGTAGACATCTCCGAAGCACGCAAAAATTATTGACGTCATCAGGATAGAATGAAGTTAAGCGAAGCTACCTACTATTTTCACACAGTAAATCTTAACTAAGTACAACACCTAAACACTCAATGAGGCGCTCGAAAACATCTGAACAACAAAAAATGCACTGCAGCATAAGTCTACCTCATATACTAATGATGCACAAACCTTTTCTTTGACATTTGCAAATGAGGCTGGGTTGACCACCGAGAAGCACAAAAGAAAGATATCCGTATGAGGGTAACTCAGTGGACGTAAACGATCATAATCTTCCTGGCCAGCAGTATCGAAGAGGGCTAGCATCATTGGATCACCACCAACCCTTACGGTCACAGCATAATTGTCGAAAACCTATATCTGGCATGTTTGGATTGTAAAACGTACTGTCGGAACATATTCAGATGGAAACTTATTTGTTGTGTAAGATATTAGAAGACACGTTTTACCAACGGCACCATCTCCAACAACAACACACTTAATCGTCCGATTTGAAGCATTCATTTTTAAAACCCCTAAAAAGATGCTAATCAACAGTTCTGCGAACAAGGAATTCCCAAACGCTAAAACAAAATAAAAATGTCTATTTCCGCAAACAGCAAATGTCTTTTATTTTTGACTCTTTTAGCCTAAACCTTAATTTGCAAAAAACCAAAAATTATTTTTAACTGCTAGTACTAATTGGCCTGTTGTTTGACACAAATTATTTCAAAATTATTTGAAAGTCTGTGGTTGATAATAGATCGTCAGGAAATCAAAAACAAATCATAATATTTAGTCAATATAGCAATAAAGGTGTGTATTTAAAGCCACAGTCACAGTGTATTCATTAATTTTTTAACATGAATACATCCCAACAATATTTGTGGCGGAAACATTCAGTAAAAATGCATAAAGCATTGGCACTAATATAAACTTTTTCTTCTAAGAATATGTCTTTTTTTAAAAGTATATTGTACTAAACCTAAGCAAGGCTAAAAACTGGGAAGAACAAACTGGACAAGAAAATGGAATTTAATCCACCCAACGAAATACTATCCATCGATTCTGGCACCAAGTCTATCGTAAAAGTATTTAATTTACAATCCCAAAATAGTACTACATTAAAGAGTCTTGCAAAAAGAATGTAAGGTGATGGTCATATCTAAATAATATAAGGAAATATAAATTAAAAAAGCCTTGAAATGTCATGGTGACGCTTAATTTTTTCCAAAAAACTAGCAATATTTTTTCCTGCGACAAAAATCACACGTAATTCATTTTTATTATGCCTGCCTTCCTAAAAATGGATATTTAATCAGTTTGTTATCAAGCAACAACAAGGGAAACGGGAATTTTGTTTCTCAAAGAAGCACATATTTTCCCAATACCAATCTACTGTACACTCTAAATATAAGTAAAATCTATTTAATGTTGTTTAAGACAGGCACTTGTCATAGTTTTAATCCAACCCTCTATTTTTGCTTTGTCCGACAAACAAGGAAAATATGACCATGCGTAACAAGTTAAGATAAATTACCATTACAATAAACTAACTGTTGTGCGTGTGTCTAAACGACAAAAATGTCGTTAAAATAGGATGCTTTAGCAGAAGCAAGCCTATAGTCGCAAGTAAATGCATGCAGAAAAATTCCATGATTCTAGAACAGTGTATATTTCTTTTATTGGTTTTGTTCGATAAAAAGCGTAAACGGCCAATTAAGCCATATTTTGAACACATTTGCCCCGAGCTGGAGATTCATTTCGATTTTCGTGGACTTATTTAAGTAAAATCAAACCATGGGGTATATTTAAGAAATTGTTATACGTCTGTGTTGCATGCCTGCAAGTAATTGCCTGATTGTAACATTTGCGTGTTAGATTTAATTTGATTGGTTTTAAAACTGATTTTTACCAAGGCAAATTTAGGCATCTAAATCCTGATAACTAAATGTATCAAACACTAGAGATAATAAGGTTTCCTAGAAATATTTGTAATTATTACACAAAGGAAATTCTGGTTTGATATTTAAATTAATCCTTATTGCATCAAAACGAAATGATTCATTACTTAATTACTGTAGTAAACAGAGGCTGCCGCTCTGCTTTAAAGAGATGTGTATACAAAAGAATTTACTAACGAGTGCTAGTTGGATGAGAACCGAGCCATGAAAGCCCATTATCAGTAATTTCTTTAGTGACACCATATAAGCTTACAGTTTATAAAATTTCAGAACTGAATATTTCAAAAACTTTAATATCAGCAGTCTTAATTTGGATAAAAATTGTGATGTAATATGTTTTTTTGTTTTGATGTCACTGACAATCATTTACTTCGATGTGTAGAAGCATAGCTATTTTTAACCACTGACTTGAACAGAAAAGGGGTTTAAAAGGTTAGGAATAACTAAAGCGCCATATCAAAAAATATTATATATGTAAGAAAATTAACTTGTTACAACGCGGTAATTGGGAGCTGTGGCTGAAAAACGAACTGTAAAGCGTAGGAGCTATTTCAATCAGGCAGGTTTAAATTATGTGGGAGATTTTTGAAAACGTATTGACATGGCTATGACTGTCGCCATGAGTTTCTGTTTGCCCTTGAAGCTGTTCACCTCTTGTTAGTGCTTCGTGGCACCAGAAATGTGTTGACTCATGGCCTGAACTATTTTGGCAACTTAGGCTATCGTTTTCTGTCTTTCCTATCCTCGTATTTTAACTGCTCAAGCTTTCCTTTTTTTATTATTCCTTCAATATTATAGATGTAGGTCAGAGATTCAGGTTTAGGGCTTGACACATGTTAAACGTTTTTGTGACTTACACGACGGACACATTTCTTTACTTGACTTTTTCTCATCTACGTCATGTCTGCACCCTTATACGGTCAATAAGTAAGTATATATTCTAGATGAATCCCAAAAATTTAGTCACTCGAATAACAGTGCTCTGCAAAACATCACTAATGTAGGTGACCTTTACACAGAATATATACTCCAAAATATTCAGAGTTAAATAAATTTAGTGGTTTTAAAATATCACGAAAACCCCCGAATAATATAAAAAGGAAACCGCATTCTAAGTTCATTTCATTGCTTTCGAAGCAACCGACTTCGTAATCAAAAGGTAGCATGCATAATCAGTTACATTTAAAGGACTACAAAAATTTAAAAATTATATTCACAAATCTTAATAAGTTCACTCAAACCGGCCCTAAAAGAGGTAATGCGTTTGTTCAAATATTCATAATGGGGTATTCAGTCAAGAGGATATCAGTCCACAATCTCTTAGTTATTGTATGACGTAGGTTTGGTTTAAGATATGTTTTTGACTTAAAACGTGTGTGAGAAATGAATCCAACTTAATGATTGTTTTGCATAAATTAACCTCATCTGATTTCGTCAAACCATTGTCCAAAATGCCAATTAGTGATTTCTGAGTCAAAAATTCTATGAAGTTTGCGATTACTCTCACTGAAATGATACTGTATGAAAACAAACGATAGTTTTACATATATTTAAACTGATATTATTAGGGTTTCTGCATTAGAATGTAATCTGTTCGTTCTATTCAAAGTGTCAAAACCTATTTCGGGTCATTTCTGGTTAAAAAACTAAAATAATAGTCAAGTTATGTCGCTTTTAAAAGCGCTTGAATGGCAGATCACCAGAGTCTGATGAGGGCATTTCAATGTGTGGATGGTCTCTAATCACAGAAAAGTTCGATATTATTTTCAGCTAGTGAAATTTTGGTTTTTTATGCGTAAGAAAAAATACAAAATAATCTCTTATATTGCTTGAATATTATCATACCTTATTTAGACATTTGTTAATTATTCCACGGGTGTCGCAGGGATCGTAAACCAGTGATCATTGTATTGAATCACCATTGGTTATTTTGACTAGTCTCACAGGTTTTAATATGGCAGCTCTCCTTGCCCGTTTTCCAGCTCCCGTTTGATGGTCTGAGTGTTGTGGAATGTGTCGCGTGTGATGAACACAGTAGAGCAGGTAAGTGTCTTCCACATAACTGTCCGTAATTATATTCTAAAATCTAAATCCTATCTGGGTTTATTGTCGTTTTCGTCCTACTGTATCCCAGAATGTGTAGTCCGCCGACTGTAACTACCCGCACCGCTGTGGGTTTTCCAGGTACTTTAGCTTTTATGTCGTCAGTAGCTTCAGTTTCTGGTGTTTGAGGTTATGAGTGATTGTGCTGCCATTCTATGTTTAAGTTATGGCTTTGTGCCCTTCAAGTTGTCATTTGTCAATGGCCTTTCAATGTTTCAGTTAGACATTTAGAAGATGTATAGTTCCTCAAGAATTATGGTCTTTTGTAAATTTTCGCTGTCGTTTTAGGTCTAAATAGAAGCATCTTTTAGCTTATCATTTTGTGAAAAAGTTCTCGATTTGGTGTCGCTACCTTCTACGCTCTAGTTTACCGTAATCTTATACGTTAGTGTTGTTGTTAGACGTTCACATGCTTCCGGAATGGAAATCCTACTTTAGTAGCCATCTCATATTTCTTTGACTAATTGAATTTTTAGAACCCCTTCAAATGTCGGTTTTGCGACGAGCTCTTCGAATTTTCAGGCGAGCAGCCAGTCTGTCATATATGTCACGCGTTTCTGTATGAATATGCAAGCAGTGATATGCTCAATGTCATAAAAAATTCGGATGAAAAGGAGGCATCCAACGACAGTGGGACAGAGGAGCTAGAAGTAGAAATGCATCATCAGCAGGGTCCTTATGTCTCATCTCCGTCTTCCCCCCCTTCTCAGTGCTACAGTACTTGGTCATCTTCTTTGCACAAAACATGCCCCTTCCAACAAAAATCGGTGTCTCAACTTTCACGGTACCGCCATGAACCTAATTATTCTGTTTGTGACATTAGCACACCCACCACTTTATCATGTTCTGCTTTGGAAAAACTGCCTACCGAGATTCTACTCAAAATATTTGACTATCTGGATGACTTCTCTATCTGGGGCCTCCGTCTTGCATCCTCTCGCTTTCGTTCTATTATCGACAATGAGATACCCGAAGAAAGGTGGGCTCTTTTTGTCGCTCACCGGTGGCCAATATTTGTACCGCGTCATCGCATCTCTTCTTGGCGCCTTCTTTACCTCAATATGATGGAAAGTGTCACTTGTAGTTTATGTCTTTCTCGTATTCATTTCCCAGCCGTTTTAACAATGAACGTTCCTGGAATACGTTTCCGACGAATCGTTTCTGAGATTAGGAGTCTCTGTGCAGATCCCCCCTATGGCATTAAGGCGCTGGCCCTTGATACTGATACATATGCACACTGTTTGGCTGGCATTGCTGGGCCCCCGGCTTCACCTTACGAAGGAGGCCTTTTTTATGTCCACATTCTTATTCCCGATAGCCATCCGATGCGTCCCCCCGTTATTCGATTCCTTACACGTATTCTGCACCCAAACATTAGTTTCCATGGCGATATAGGTTTAGACTGTATTCGACATAATTGGAGTCTAGCGCTCACACTTGATAAGGTGCTTTTAAGTGTACAGTCCTTGCTCACCGACCCCTACACAAAGGTTTGTATGGAGCCTGCGATTGGCGAGTTGTATAACCGAGATCGGGACAAGTTCGAGAAACTTGCAAAATTATGGACATGGAAATACGCATGTCACGATTACCTCTCAACACACTTCGTCTCACAGCTTTCCCTTCCAGGCTATATGGACTAAGCGGTGGTGGCCCGTCCGCGGCGTCGCTCTATTTACTTTCCAAAACAGTCCGTATTTTCTTTTTTAGCTTTGGCTTTCAAATGATTGTCATTGTGCACTGTTGTATAGTAAATTGCGTTGCACCCATGTAGCCATTTTGATCAGCTGTACTTTTTTGAGATCTTGACTAATCTGTTTAGTAGTTTTAGTCCGTGGTAAATTCGAGTTCGAAATTCAGTCATGCTTGTATTATTATTTCCCCTTAGTTTGTTGCATTAACCACTTCCCCATGCTTTAACGTCACAAAGCAAAGCTTATTCGATGTCCTAGATTACGGTTTCGTGAATTAAGTGTCTTGGTCAGTGCTGTGCCGGACACCATTACACTGTGCTTGACGAGTGTGGTCAAGGCGACTTGAAACTTTGTGTGGCGTACGCAACGGTGCCTGATTCCTACCCCAACCGATAAGCTGTGCCGTGGGTTCGTCGTAACCAAATGATTTACCATTTCATTTGGTAATTTAAATTCTCGTAGGGCATTCGTCACCTAATGCATTTTTGGTCGTTAGCCGGCTGTGTCTGTCGCTGTTTGTTTTGCGTGCCGCCGTTACCAAGTTTATGAATTTTAACAGCGACGACTTCAGGCTTAGTTGCGGTCAAATTGTGCGTATTACAAACATGTACTTTGTTTCCTTAGCAGTTGGTAAACACCACCGTTACAGCTATGGCGTTAGGTAGGTCAATCTGCAAAATGAGGTAACGGCCTACCTAAAATTCGTGAAAAATTAAATTGTGAAATACGACCACAAATCCTCATAGGATTGTAACATCATAATTCAATGAGGCGATGACACTACCTAACCGCAAAATCAGTAATTTCAAGAACTTTTGGTATCTGATCAAATTGTCATTGGCAGTATCTACCGACAGCGTGGTCACATCGACATTCCCGACCAATTGACGAAACTGTCGAGGCTTGAGAATGAGACGGAGGTTAATATGATCTTAGCTGGCTCAGATAGCACGATACGTTGGAAAAAAAACACTTTTTTGGACTTAGCCCCTCTTCAGTCAACCGATTTACTCGAGCAACATTAGATAACAACAGTGAGACTAAAAACAAATGCATAATAGATAGTTTTTATTGTTTAACACAATATTCTGGAAAAGGTTTAGCCTAAGCAACAAGAGCTAGTAGTCTTTCCATTTTTTCTATTTCCACCTTGAGCGGGTCGGGCTTTTCCAAACCTTTCTTTTCCTAAATAGACGATACAAGAATGGTTTAATACCTGTGGACGTATTTGAATTTTCAAATTTCCTAAATTGTGTAAATGTTTGCTCCAAATTGTTAGTAAAAGCCAAATATGTAACAGTCAAAGCGTTCTCGCACGAAATCGGTTTCCGCAGAAATAGTTCCAGATAAAATAAAACATGACATGCACTTGTTGTCTAACATTAGGTCTTTTCGGCAAGTTATTCCTTTAGCCAAAACGTAGGTCGTTGCGACTGGCACGGTAGCATTTATATGTTAATCCCACATAAAATTTTATGCATAACCTGTCCAAAATGTCTAAGCGCAAGTTGATAGGTGGGTGCATGCAGCACAAAGAGCATGCTCAGCCTCATATTTCATCAAGTGTTTACTGGCAGGCACATGTAATATGTAACGGGTTTTCAATGCTTTTTTTGCATGGACACAAGACTCACTCAACAGGGAACTCGCTTCATGACTTTTAACCCCATTATGCATATTTCCCAACATTCCCTAGAAATATTAATTCGTTTAACCGGTGCTAGTGCTGTGTACTTTCTAGAAACTACCAATCAAAGTTCCTAAATAACGAATTTGCCCACTAAAATAAAACTGCGCGTAACTGATTAAGGTAGATTTAAAGGCGTCACTGCAAGCACACCTTTAGTGAGTTTCGACCCAAGCTATGGAAGCATTTAAATGCGTGTAAACAGCATTGCATTCATTCATGGATAAAATCCAGGTTGACTCTGCCTGCTGCAATTTGCTCGCTTACCTTTTGCTTTTTTCTTAGATTCGGAGACAGTTTGAACGACATGACCTGCCCCCTAGAATATGTTTGAAATTACAACAAGTCAACGATCGCGTATGGTTAGTGTAGAGCCTAACAAAGTTGTGGTGTACCAAGAGAAGGCTAATGTTGGCATCAAGAACATGAAGTCTAATAAATAGTCACATGCGTCTTTCGTGTATATTTTTGCCTCCCTTGATAAACGATCCCGACACCGTTGCTGGCATCTGTCAATAAAACAGGCACTAATTTGATCATTATAAGTGTTGTTAATTGGGCAATCGGATGTATTCAGATAAAGTCAGTCTTCTGCTGAAACACATCGCGTAACCGGCATTCAATGATAATATCAAAATATATTCAGAACCTCAATATTTCCTTACATACGTTTACATGTTCAAAAAATAGATTAAAGGTGATTGTTTTGCATGCAGTGGTTGTGCAAAAATTTATCAAGAATTAAATCCAAAATGCACTACTTATCTCTTTGTTGCAAACAACAACAAAGGCATCGCCTTTTGAAGATTAATCAAGATCTCTCTGCTGTTCTCTTTGATGTTCACTTGACATGCACCGACGGCAAGACGCGTGACTTTCAAAACATGTAGCGATTCACGAAGGACACATTCGACACATTTTTACTCCAATGCATATCAGACCGTCACATTAGGTTACTCAACAGTCACAAACATCAAAATTACCCTGTCTTAGTTTTCGGAAGATTTATGAAGTGATGCAGTTCGCACCACTATTCGACCTTAACAGGGTTCGCGTTTGTTTTGTACTTCATTCTCCAACTACATTTCCCAGTGGCATTTTTTACGATAATTTCGTTTGTACGCGGTCAGTCGTTGAGGAACAAAAAAAAACCATGTGATGACACGACGATACGTAGCTCTGTGCCTCAATTTGTTTGTCATATGCCGAAAACGTCCCGTGATTGCTAATGACTTCTTACTTGACCGCCCAATTTTTAGTCATTATGCGCAAAACAGATAAAAATGCCTACAAAAATCCTGCAAACGTCAGCTTGATTAGCTGTAAATATCAAGTGGAAGTGATGCAAGAAGAAAAGCTATATCCATTTTCGCTAACCTATCGTCTCCACAGATGATAACAGGGTGAACGGGATTGAATGCAACGTGGGTTAGCTTGGTGCGCTTCTTTTGAGTGACCATTTGCAGGCAAAGAGGCTCGTATTTGTTGATGTTGAGGTCGTAAACGCGAACATTCCCGTCCGTGGTGACTGCGGCAAAGACAGTTGACGAGTACGGCGACCACGCAACGTCTCCAACTGGCGCGCCTAGATCGAAGGTGAACACTGGAGACCTGGAAACGCAAGCATAAGAGTGTATAACGAATTTATTTCGGTGCCTGTACCTCCTGTCCACTTCTTCGGCAGACAAATTATTAAATACGTATTTTGATGAAATTGTGTTGTGTAATTGTTGGTGACGTTTATTCACGAAAAAAATTTTACGTGACCCAACAACAGCTAGTGGAATTTAGAATGTATCCTATTTGCCATGCTAGAAACTCGATGTGCCATGTTGAAAGGACTATGCGTCGTAACCAATGGCAGCTGGAAAAAGTGCCACTGCACTAACCCGTCAGGCTGCAATTACCGAACCAGACAATGCAGTTTCATTTTCATAGCCAAATTTAGGTGTCACCCGTCAAGGTTAAAGGAACCTTGACAAAGGTACTCCCCGATGTTCAGATTAAGAAATAATGTAGCCAAACTCACTTCTTGTCCTGGTGCCAAATCTTAACTGTCCAGTCAGCCGAGCAGGTGATGAAGATATCGTCGTGGAAGTAGTTCCAAGCCAATCCGTAAACTGCCATATTGTGGGCCTTTAGGCTACTCAGGTACTGAGAGCCGTAGGTCCTACTGCATTTGTGAACCATTCCCTCCTCGGTTCCGATCAGAAAGATCTGAGTCTCTTTCCGATGAAAGTCCAATGCCGTGCCGCTCTCTTAAGAAGGTTAAAAAAGCTATACTCTTAAGGATGCTCAGAAAATCTCAAAACATCGGTACGGAAGCCAAAAATTGTATTTGTAGCAGCACGATTTACAGCACTCTTGTAGTTTTGGGGCATCCGTTTTTATGCAAAGCGTTTTATTTACGGGCCACTCTCAAATTGTCGGATTTTTTGCTACTGGCTCTTCTCAATTTTGGAATGCATAACATTGATTTTAACTATGAATAAAGGAGAGAAAGGTAGCAATTCAAATGAATTTGCTATGTACTACATGATTGATGCTAATTTCGGCAAAGTAATCGTTGAAGCACACCATGAAAGGTGGCATTTGAAAACTAATTTTTCTGGCTCTGTCCTGTCTTCCTGGGACAGAGGTAAGAATACATGGCTAAAACAATCTCCGTGATGCTGCAATTCGAGTTCTATTTAAGAGAACTACCTGTTCCTCTATCTAATTTGAGATTATTTTTACAAAAATGTAAACAATTTCGAAAAAACCCGTCGGTTTTGAAATGTCCGGTTACATTTAACTCACCATATGTCGAAATCTGAAATGACTTTGGAGCGTCACCTGATTCCTTTGGTGTGCGCAAAAGGAGGACATCGTAACATGAGATATCTTCCTTTAAATGCAAAAAAGAGTTTGTTCTAGCGTACTTGAATGCAATTCTGAAAGTTCTGAAAACGATTCTGGGGGAATTAAAAAAATAGAAGCTAACAATGACAATACAAATAAACACCCCTTATTTACCAACCGGCGCGGACTACCAAATTACGCTGCCGGGGCAAGCCCTCATAACAGTTGTGTATTTTGAGTATGTAAACGAAAAACTGAAAAATCTGGGTCCGTGCCAGCAGCATTCTCTCTCTTTGGCTCTTCGCACTAATCAACTCATCCGACGAGCCACAGTGATACCCGATTAAAACCGAATTTGCGAGGCACGCCAACGACTCATTTGGCGACACAACTGCTTAACTAGCTGTGTTTAAATAACACGTCAACCATGAAGAAAAGGTCTTATTCTTCCAAACAAAACTTCGTTTCAGTGATTTTGTCCACTAATCCATCAAAACACTGAGATATTATTCAAACCTTCTACTCCACAACCATCTACATGAGACCTGTTTGGCATTACCTTTTGTCTTGTTCTTACTTAATCAGTGCCCTCGTTTAGTTGAGAAAGCAAACCCTTTTGGACAGATTAAAAAGCACTGTTTAATCAGCAATACTTGCAGTGTGTTGTTGCTGAAATACGCCCAAGTACTTCAAGAAGACTGGATCGAGGCGTTATCATTGCAAACAAATAGTGCGGGGATAAATGGATTAGTGAGGACACTTTTGGTGCAAACGTAGCAGGTTCATGACTGAACCTATATAATCTTAGGCATCATTCCTGGTGGGCTTTTTCCACAATGCCGTTCTCAATCTATTGGGTAATCTGGGTTGGTATTGTCAACAAGAACACTTGGCCAGATAAGGCAGAGGAGCTGAGCCCTGTTGTAATGAGATGCATTTTGCATGTCAACATACGAGTCTATTGTGACCATATTACAACTTGGCAACAGTCTAGGAGACATTAATAAGACAAGCAATTGAAGGATCACAGAGTAAACTAAAGCGCCGAGTCTTTTACATAAGATGAATCGGCCTAACCCTCTTACCACCGTAACGCTTTTGGAAAAAAAACCAAAACTGATATGAAATGCTAGTTTTTTAGAAGTGGAGAAGTCATAAGATAAGTGTTTAGTTAGTTCTTCGGCTCCATGTATAAAGTGTACGTCCCTCTTAAAATCGCCATCTCAGCTTATACTTAGCTTTGATCGACAAAATTATTGAAACATTTTGAAAAAAAAAACTATTGGCCAGAGAAAGAGGAGAGGCGTTTTCGGACAGGTTCAGACTGGGCATTGGTGCACCCCGCGCTAGCTGCACTGTCACCACAGCATGCAGTGACGGATCACCGACGACGATAACTGCACTAAATGTTTGCTTGAAAAAGGCCGTTTTCGAACCAAGGAAGTAAAGAATGGTAGTTTACGGCGTCAATTGAACATGCGCGTTGTAGCTATTCCAGCATAAGCAAAAATATACAAGTTAGTATGGATTGTCGTTTTATTGGTCAAGAAGCTCGGAACCACCAGTCGTCATGGCAGTGCGGTCTGGTTGGTTTAAGCAGAATATGGCATCGGCAACAGGGTCATGTCGAACTCCACCTACAACCTGAGGCCCTTCATAATGTAAATGAAGTCGAATGCAGCCAGCATAATTCAAATGCATTTTTATGAGCAAGGAATATTTCTGATTTATTTTTTTTATTTTATAAAATCTCATATAGCCAAATGAAACCCAGGGCTGAGAAAATTGTTGAAAAACGCTACAAACACTGAATGTAAACAAAAACTGGCAACGCCAATTGTTTAAAAAGGATCGGAACTCACTGGACATTCATGAAGAGTACCAACACCTGACTTAAGAAAATCACATTGTTAGATTAACTGGGGTTGGAAATAAGATCTGAGGTTTTGTTCACATTCTCGCAGTTGTCAATGCCACCAAAGCATCTGATATCGATCATTCTAACTCGTGTTTTTGCCATAATATGAACGACAAGGCTCTGTGCTCAAATGCTTTGACAGACAGCTGGTCAAATTAATCCCAAACCAACCTTGAGGATGCTCCAGCAAGAAACACGGCCATCTGAGCCGATGGAAAAGAATGTGAGATTGGGCTGTTCACTGTTGCAGAGCCAGCGAACTTGCCATACCGGATCGGTGTGTTTGTTCGCGTATGCCGTGCTGAGATACAGAGGCCCAACTTTCTCTTGGTTTAACTTAAAAACGCCAACGGAACCATCATAGAATCCGACGCATGTCAGACAAGGATATTCTGGGTGAACATCAAGGCAAAGAACACCAGATTCTGTGTGGAAAATGTATTCTGGATATCCGGGATTTTTTAATGAGTAGAAACAGATCATTCCATTAACCTGCTTCAAAAATTCATCTAAAAACCAAGAAAAATTGTGACCATCAAAAACCTATGTAACTGCAAAACAGAGAAGAGATGTGCAGTTTCACCGGAGTTGATGTCAAGACAATTCCATTTATCAGATATGGCTGCTTGAAATTCAAAAAAGAAAGCAAAGCTCTGTATTGGAATGGTAATTCATCAGATTCCCCGCTTCATAACGGTCTATCTTCACTTACTTTAGAGCGACTCTAATTCTACTCATCATTTTAACAAAACGACTATAAATTAGTTTCTTCTTGAATTATTTGCTACATTTGTAGATGGTGCAGCATCATTGCAAACGAAAAATTCAAAATGACAAAAATGAGCAAGTGAAAAATCAAGTATTTAATTCAGAACACTAGGCTCGCCGACCCATATCTTATCAAGCGAACAACAAATTCGGTGTGGCCAAATTGACAACGCGAACCCACTAACGCAAAACTTGTGTAAAGAAATCCCAGGTAAATAGAGACAAAGGGCACCGCCAAAACAAGTAAGTACGGACGCTCAGAAACAGACTTAACCTCTTAATCCTTTTCAATGTTCCTCATTTTTTGTATCGCAGATTTGTACCCAGCATTTGTGGGGCGTATTTCGGCAAAAGCATGTAGCTGTGCATTCACCTCAGAAATTTCCATTGAGACGTTGAATTAATAGGTTGACGTGGTTGCGATAACGACGCTGTCAGCAGTATTTACAGGCTTAGTCGTTTTCTACCTACCTCGCTACCCTCCCTTCGATCGACACCCCAGCAATGTCCTATACTCAGCAAGTGGCTGAACGATAACTCGTGAGTTATTAGTTACATTACTAACCATCACCTATTTCTCAAACCTTGCCAACTTCGCCCATCTGCATGTTTACATTGAGTGTATTGCACTGGTCACGGACGCTGATGCATGTCGTTTCACTTCAACTGAACGTAGAGTGCGGCAACGCGGCGATGCAGCATGCTCGGAAACTACTGACAAGACAATGCTCGACTTTCTCGCACTAGCTGACGCTCACCGGAACGCGTCTGGCTTGTGATGTGCAGTCGAAATGAACAACCGATTTGACGGCTAGAGAAAGTTGCAGTATCGATGCTGACAGTTTTTACGGATAGTTCCATGTTGTGTTGGGTCTCATATCCACAACAAGCATTCCTCTGAGTGAGTGGGCAACGCGACAAGATGCGTGTGTGCAAATCAGGATTTCTGACGACGAATGTGGGTTGGAGTTTTCAGCAGTGCCACAACATCACTTACCACTGTGCCTCTCGAAGTGGAATGATACAAGACCTAGCACATACGCACCTCCTGCATTTCAGTCGGTGAACACATAGACGTCCGTCAAACCATCTTAGTCCAAATGATAGTTACACAGCACTCTTTCATAAAACAACATCCTACCTGCAGCTTGAGGTTTTTACAATGCACGCGACAACCACTATGCCATATTTGAACATTTATACTAAGCAGCCACCTGCATTCGCTAAAACGAATGTGATTATTCACGGTCTGTGGAGATGCTGTGGAGACCTTGCTTCGAAGCATTCGAAACGACATTACATATTGCTATTGTTGAGGCCATGATTGGCGCAAATACTCAGTTTGTGTGCCAAAACGCTTGCCTCATTAACGACATAGGCAAATCGATTTAGCCAAGACGTGATGTGATTGTATTGTACACAGTTGCGTCAGCAGTCGTAGACACTCCGATTGGCGTTAACATAGTGATACAATTATCTTGAGCTAGCAATTGTAGTCTGCTGCACTGACTGATTTATCAAGTAAAGACAAACCAATGCAGCTCCTCACCTTAAAACTCACTGTTAGTGACTTCAACCGCATTTGCTGTCATTAGATTTTACTAATATTCTTTGCATTACCACGGTTCAGACAAAGTGCTGCAACCCATCAGACGACAGTTTACGCTCCATGAACTCATCGTCGACTTATAAACAAATTTCAACAGGACAGCGTTATTACTTGTAGCCACCTGGCTTTTGAATGTGTAGATAATTTGGCACAAGCCGTTTTAGTTTGGATCAAAAACGCTAATCATGCAATCTAGCCATGTGCCAAGCCATCTTACGGTCAGGAAGACCCAACGATTTGCCACCAGTCAATAAGCTGCACGTTTGCAACTACGTAAAGTGTAGGTCACAAACAGTCGTGATGACCTCGCCGAAACTACATCAAATTCAAACTACATCGATTCTATAATGCCTGCAAATCACTTGTTTCCAATAGCCTCGTTTGCAGCGTTCAGGTCACTTTTTTACCTATTGACTAATATAGCTTTGCAATTTTAGTTTTTAAAAAAAAACATGTGTAACAGAAAGATAATTATCGGCAAGTATTTGTGATACGTAAGATCAATCACACTCCTATGATTTTACAGTATTGTTGCTAATAGTAATATTTATGTTACCATATTTTTAAGTTAAAAAATTTAATAACTGCATTTTGAAACTGAGATAACTTACGCGACCCCAGTCCAACGGCAAATAGGTCATTATAACGTGGTGACCAGCTTAATGCAGTCACAACCATCTTTTTCGATTTCTCAAATGTGAACTTCCATAGAGGCAGCAGCGTGCCAAGGGAATCACGAAATTCATCCGAAGCATCTTCATAAAACGCAAAATCTTGAAGCACATCATCAAACGTGTTCTGATTTATCATCCTTTCAATAGTTTTAATTGGCTTGATAAATGACATTATGCCATCAGACTACAAGTTGATTAAATTTAAAACACCACAAACAGATAAATCTCCTGCTTGTCGTTTATTGAATGATTTTGGCTTGCTAGTCCGCTTTGGCTTGGGCTTCTTCTTCGACGTAGCACCCTAATTACGTAATGTTAAAATAATGTAAAAAACTTTTTTGCTGGCTTCTTTTCGATAGAAGTCGTAAACCGACCATTGAGTAATATTTCCAGAAAAATTGCCTCGAGCTGGAGGTTCAGTTTGATTTTCGTGATCCTTTTCAATAAAAACGCAAAAAGTGCGATACCTTTAATGCATTGTTATACGTTTGCGTCGCATGCTCACAAAAATTGAACTGATTGACCAGTTTTTTAGCAGACTTTTCAGTGGGGCGGGGAGCAGATGGTGCTTTGTGTTCCTTTTCCTTGAAAACGAAAAATCAAATGTTACGTTTGAACACAGGTATACCTGTTGGCCCTCAGCATCTTCAGAGTTTTCATCTGCAATCTCAACCGAATCGATGACACCCAGTTGAATTTTTGCTTCATCGGACTCAATATTAATAAGATTCCCATCAATTTGAAAGTGTACAGCCATTTGGTCAACACGAGGAATCTTTTTGTATTGGTTTTCCTTTTCAGATATTCGAATGTTAACATAATTCTAACCTTGAAATTGAACCGCACAATGTTGTCAGGAGCATGTGGGTTAGCCGCCGTTAAAACCTTCGTTATTTCTTCTTTTAGTGCCTTTTTGAAATACAAAACTTTTGAATAATTACTTCGTCACTGAGCTGTAGTTGCTCTTTTGGATGTAAGGGACCATCGATTTCAGCAAGTCCGTCGTATAAATCCTCACCTCTCAGACTTTTTCTTTTATTTTTAATAGGATAACCCTAAGCTTCGTAAGTTACAGTCAATAACACAAAAACCTTCTTTTTTAACATTTTTAAAATTTACAGATCTTAACAAATAAGGCGAGACTAAACACGGGTAATGGATATTAAAAAGGCTCACGAGTCAGTGATATGACTACCGAACTATGTGATAAAATAAAACAAAGACAAATTCTGCAAAAACATATCTGTGCACAATAGTTAATTTAGGTGTGTTGTATTTGTATAAATTTAGTTTTTAATCAAAATATAACGAATATTGATGATGAAATCTGTCAACTTTTCTTGGGGATCTCGTTGGTTTGCATGGAAAAATTAAACATTCCGTTGAAATATCATATCAAATGGTATGTGAACGCTCATTGCTTCTATGTGAATAATTAGGAATGCAAACAATAATTTAAATTTCCCTTTCTTTGTTAATCAACACGCGACTATCTGGGGATTTCCAGCCTACTGTGCAAATTGTTAAGAATAAGATGTCGGTCCCGGAGCAAACTGACCAGACTATTTTCGGAATTCGTTCTTTTGTTCCTTCATGGAGATAAAGACACAAAAAAAGTCAAAATTAATGATTGGGCTGTCCTTTGGTAATGGCGTGATTTCGCTATTGGAAGTTAATGCCAAGATATTTTGTCTTGCACTGAATTTTATTAGTTGTGGACTGCTGATTCTCTCAGATACGAATCTGCTGAATTGGACATCCACAACTTTATTCATATGTAACCATTTATAATTTGATCTGAATGGCATTTAACGAATGCAATTGGATGGGATTTCCTTACTGCAAATTAAACCAAATCAATATGATGTTATAGGGAAATTCAATAATTCATCTTTCTGCTGTGGATATGTGTAGATTTTTCTAACCTCGATCACATCTGTAAGTCATGTTAGCAAAAATTTCTAAAAATAGTTTGCAAGGAAATGACTAACCAAAGTGCTTGTATTTTAGAAGTAGGCTGTGCTACTAGATGTAAAAATCACAATTTCTCTAGTGCCAACTTTGTTTTTGCATTATGGTGAAAGAGAAATTCTACAGGAGCAAAGGTTTTTAAAATTTGAGTTCAAAACGATTCACAGACAATAATATTCTAGTCAGGCAAATTAGTCCTTTTAATATTACAATAAATAAAGGCACTATCACAAATAGAATTCTAATCAAATTTTGCTCAATTACAGGATTTCTGAGCGAAACTCGGAAATGGGTTAACTATATTCAAATGTGTTACTATTATTTTCAACTCTTTGGATTTATGGCACTCGTTCTACTAGCTCAGTAGGTACTTCGCCCGGACAAACTCATTTGTAACAACTTCAAGCAGCAGTGGTTGTTTTAGGCACCCCAATCATCTGAATTCCAAAAAGCTTGCCATTTATTTTTCTTGATCGAAATATGGTTCCTGGCCACTATATCGCATTATAGACTTTGATTTCGCAATATTCCAAACATTCTCGCTACAGTCAATTAAGGATTACGCATACGTTAAGTGGATGTCTTTATAGAGTATGAGACAAATCAGCATCTTTAACGAAACCTAAATGACCTCTTGTGAGTTTTACAGAAACAACTTTCAAATTTCCCATTTTTTTAGTTTTTCATGTTTAATTTCTTTATTTAACCGCCACAATGAACATCCGCGTTGCAACGGCCGTAACTTCTAGACAACAGGGACTTTATGGGGCACAGATATCAAATCAACATAGGATGCCACCTTGATAAAGACAGCTGAGTAATCGAGTCATAAAGTTAGACAGCAAGCAAGATCGAACTGACGGCCTTTGATAGGCTGATCTCAAAGTGTGAGTTAGAACCACACATCAGCACTCCGTGCAGACATTATCATCCGAGTGCTTTGTGGAGTCTCGTTGGCTAAGAAAAGTTCTCAAGGAGCCGAACACCCCGAAAATTGAATTTTTATCAATGGACGCATGTCTAAATAAAGAAGGCGACTTTCGACTTAGGGTGCCTTAAGCCACATTCACTGGTTGATATTGATAAACGGCAGTTTTAAATGACAATTTAGTGACATAGGTAAAGTAACCCAATTTTCAACTCTTTACTAGTAATTTGGACAAATTTTGACCCTTCACACGACTCTCCGAAGAAACGTTTCAGGCAATTTTATTTACAAAACTGCTTTTCTGGTCCTAACTTCACGTTGAATATTGCACCTTGGAATTTTACTAGTCAGAAACTATTTTAAATTAAAAAGAAACCAGTCGAATCAGTACACATTCGACACACAAGCATTGAAGGTGGCATTTAAACGCCCTGATTTAAAATTGTCATTATAACCTGTCAGATTTAATGTTAAAGTGTAATTTCACGGGAAACTGCATCTCAAATTTTGCTCCATGTAAACGCGAAATATGGCATTAAATAGCATGGGTAATTTTGGATTTAGGTCATTTTTTTGACAAGACTCCAAATTCTGAGCGTGCAATCAGGAGTCGATTTGACAGGCTGCTGCTGATTGGTTGGCATTCACCGCCTCGCGGGGCTGCGCGTCTGAAGCGGCGGGCGGCTGCTTGTTGCAGACGTCAACTGCAAGTACAGTTGTGTAGAAATCTTTGGGGGTGATGCAGCTTGGCAGGCGCTCTTCGATTTCCCGAGTGACCTTGAGTTCCCTCATCGTACAGTCATTTTCCACCCTGCCTGACTCCGGTGCCAAACCAAAAAGAACGGCCAGTGTTTCAACCAGCTCGTTGTGGCGGATTGGCTCACCTGAAAACATTGCAACAGTTAGGTTATCATGAAACAAACTGAAATGGCACCTTTAAGGACTTGAGTTTTCTAGGCCACCCCATCTACCCAATGTTAGTTTGGTTTGGTTACGTCAAAGGATCCTTCACTTTTAAGTGTGTGAAGCATCTCCAAACTACAGATCTTTATTGACTTGCCGGGAAAAGCACAAAAGAAGGCAACCAAACCCACCTATCGTCTGCAACAAACGAAAAAGGCTTGTACGGTGAAGCGCCAGTTCCGGCTGCTCCGAGCAAAGACCACGTTCTGGACAGTCCAACTGATGCGGTTTTTCTGCTTTTTTAATAGCCTCGAACGCAGTTTGAATGTCACTTAACGCGATTTCCTTGTATGGTGCTCGGTGATTCAGCATGACTAAAAGGAATCCAAGAACACGCACACATCAGGGAGTCCAAGTACAGACCTAACCACCTCGAGGTTTGGTTCGGGGTTTACAGAACTTATCACTGCTTGATGCTAGATGAGGCCAAATCAAAGTTTTTGCGCATTAGTTAGCAGCATAATGTGCAAGTCACTTGCGTCCCATATTTAGTTAGAATGGCATTGGGCTCTTGGATCACAATTTAAGCATCCAAAGGTGACTCAAACAAGTGGGCAAAGAATCATTCCGATGTAATGTGCAGGAAATTCGGATAGATTATTCCACGGTATGCAGACGTATTTCCCAAAATCGAGTTTAGGCTCAAGCCCAAAATTACAACCTGCTGTCATTTGACCATCAAATCGGTTTTTCAGCAGAAAATACAGCCTCAAACTAACACCACGGAAAAAAGTAGCCTTGCACACATTACTAAGATGGACTGCACGTAGGAGTGCTACAGTGGCACAGCGGTCAAAACTAACGTGCCCGAAAAATTGACCGTCGGAAAGGCAGTAGTGCCCAATGGACGATTAAACAGTTATCGTGCATTATAGCGGTGCGAAAGCCTCCCAGTCAACTGAACTCACGCTTTACAAAGGTATCGAAATCAATGTCCGTAACGTAATGCCCGGTGGAGGCGAAGCTTGAATACTTAATTTCGTTCAACATATTTTCAATCTGCAAAAAGGAACAAAATTAGCAAGATGAAATGGCTTTGATCGAATGAAAAAAATGTTTTATGAAAAAACTACACACTTTGTAATTATAAGGTGAATAAATACATACGAGGTTGATAAAGAAAACCACGAAAATGTCAGAAATCTCGGTGTCAAAGTCGATCCGTTCTGAAATTAGGCAAACAATAGGTGCTGCTTCAAAACACTCCGTGTGTGAAGGTGGGGATTTTGTCCGAAGTAGCCAGATTGATGGAAATTTCAGCAAGAAAGATCCACAATTTTGATTAATTAAATGATACACCGCAAAGACATCATATGACTCGTTACAAGGCAGCAATTTTGAAAAAAATTCACTGAAATTTAAAGAGCCTTGCGTTGAGTATCACAAGCTGTGCAAGATTAGATGCAAACAAATGGAGTGTTTGTGCATTATTACAAAAAAAGGCGAAATAAATTTCTAAGAACCGGACAGGAATTGACCGCGGGAAAACCAACTGTGCATGCGGTAAAGCCTCGTTTGATCGATATTTTTTAAGTGGATACAAAGGCACACGTTGCAGCCGCGCTTGCATGATTTGCAAGCACAATTTGGGGAAGCATGGTTGCACTTTGTACTGTGATTTTCCCCCACTGCGAATTACGGAACAAATTTGGCCATCAGACAAACCTTACCTAATGCACTTTCTACAACTAGTTGCTGGTCCGCCACACTAAAAATTGGCTTCCCATTGCATTAGCGTCAGTTGCAAAAACAATTTACCAAAGCAGTACCTTAGGTTTTAATTATTGTACCACTAACCATGGTGCAACTCGTTTAATCCCTATTTTTACTCTGGGTACTCCCAGGATGCCATTAGACAAGTGATGCCAACATTAGGCTATAGGCGTCTGCATTAGATAAGTAATATTAACTGACGCTTAGTTTGAACGTTCTGCCTTATCGTCTACTAGCCAATCACCGGTGTGGACATTGAAACTTCGCAAAAGATTATTGTTTACAACAGCACCATGAGCGTTGCTTTGATTTATTCTTAGTAAATGCTGTAAATTATTATTGAAGTGTTCTAAAAGGCAAAAATACTTTATATAAAAATAATTCTTTCAAAACTTGTAAGAAGGCGACTGGCGGAATTTTCGAGTTGTCTTATGTGACCAATTGAGCAAATTTTGCATGTCCACGTGTAACACATGCTGAATTCGAGAAGGAAAGATGTGACAAAAGCCGTAGAGAAAGAGTGCTCACATCGAAATCTGATATGTGGAGCCCAAGCGCCCTCATGAGGTAGGGCAACTCGGTAATGGGCACAGTGTAGGACGTCAACCGTGTTTCCATTGAAGTGAGCCCCTGGACGCGCAACATCGAGAGGTAGAAGTAGTCCTTCATGTCGTTCACCTGATCTGGTGAGAGCATATCGAGGAAGGGCTGCATTGGATCTGCATAGAGTCGAGTTTGAGCGACGAGAGCCCTACAAAACGACTGGTGATGCAGGCCAGTGGGTCACGGGAAGGGAGAGCGTTTTTAACAAGTGCTCTTTACCCGGGATCGGCTTTCCACATGATCATTGAGTTGTCTGAACCACCGGTGGTGAATACGAATCGCTTGTTCGGTGAAACCGCAAGGCCGTTGGCGAATCCTGTGCCGTGGTCGCCACTTGGGTGAGCAATGACCGAAACCGCCTTGTAGGGATCGCCATCTAACGGAACCAACACCAGACCTAGCTGCTCGTTAGTGAGATAGACTAGACAGTTTTTGTTTTCAGGGTTTCCGCAATACAACGGTGTGCCCGGAGGGGTTGGAAAATCATCTTTTTCTGGCAATGGTGCCAGGCTAAATTAGAAATATTGAAATTCATTGCCAAAAACGGTGAAGTTTGTTACTGGTTAAGTTTTGATGTCTCCAGCTCCAATTTTATTTTGGTTTTAAACTGAACTATGTAAATCGGGCGGTGTTTTCTTAGCGCTGACTGGTGTCACGTCATATAAAGAAAATACTCTAGATGTAAATAATATGCGAAAACGTCCTCAGTGTGACAAACTGATTGGTAAAACGAGTACCACGTGGCTGCTAGCTGCATACAGACTTTGGTTCACTGGGAAAAGATTTAGACAGTACGAAATTAGCATGAGATGAGCAAATGACAACACCAAAACACCAGAACTGAATAATGTAGCGTAATGTCTACTAGTTTCACAAGAACTCACGGCTTTTTAAATGTGAAAAAGTACACTTACTTAACAAATGTTGCACCTTTTATTGGTGCCATAACGGTTTTTCTAATGGCTAGCTTATCTGCAGATAGGAGTCGAAATTTTGAATAAGAATTGGCAACACAAATGAAATCCTCGCTGTAAAAATCGCCCAGTGAGGTGAAGCACTGCGGTTTTGCAAACTGCTCCACCTGTATGCGTCTCTTCAATGGAAGAACAGTGTGCTTTGCATTCTGCACGTCGTATTCGACCTAGAGTTGAGACACAGACTAGTGGTTTTATTAAGTCACAGTAACGTTTACAATTTTTTATTGCATTTTAACAGAAGACAATCTCGTGTTCACTTTAATAAGGTCGGATGTTAACAACACAGGTAAAATGCGCGATCTTCCCCGTGTGACCGGATTTAAAAGTCAGATTTCCCTTTTTGTGTTGTCGCGAATTCTGACAATATTTTGAAAGAGAGGGGTAATGTTGGAAGATTTGTAAAAGCGACCACCGCGTGCTGGAAAGGTGCTAGTTGGCCTAAAAAGCTGTTTCCAAGCGAGTTACCCAATCGCTGCCGGGAGTTCTTCCGAGGTCTGGGCAGCGTAAAGAGATTGAAGTGTTCAGAGTCCTGTAATTGGCAACCCCTTATGCCCACCAGGTTGCCCTTGCTACTCTGATGAAAAGAGTTATTTATGGGCAGTGGACAAACGGGTAACTCCGGTTGCAATAGCGAATGAAAATTGTCGTGCTGGCTGATACCAGCAAACCCGTCTACAAGTACTATCCTCTGGTTTCGGAATTGCTACTGAGACGCACTGAATCAGCGCCGCTAACAACCTATTAGGCGACACAAGCGCGGCTAAAACAGATCTGGCCATTCGGCGAAAACCAAGTTCAGGTTGTGGTATAGAAGCCATCGGAAGAGGGCCTGTGGTGATGTCCTTGGATTAAGAAGGCAATGACACTGATGATCATTCTTTTGAGGAATTGAAGTCTTCCGGGGGAAGGGTGATGGGTGTCAACGAATGACACAGACAAGATGTAAAAAGAGCCCTGCTTCTGTTGATAATTTCAAATTCAGGTCTCATATCTTATGGCTGAACTTGAGTTGCGATTTCACCTTCGTGGTTTGGGATACATACACTTGAATGTGAGTGATTACGTGTGTAGGTCAAGACAACCATTTACCGATATATCTACTGGTTTCAGAGGGACGATCTGCGAAACTTTCAGCGTGAAACCCCCAGGTCTTCATATTAGCAATAACCTCAATAACTTTTTCGCGTCATCCAGACTATATGACCCTTTTTTCAAAGTAGACAGTACTGATACAGGCGGAACACACGGGGAGTTTGTTTACAAGCCAGATTTCACAATTTAGCGACGTTTGAATTGTTTACGAAAATTTTAACATCACACTTATGAACCCGTGTACAAATAATATCACTCATTGGTTGATGTAACCCTTAGTTATCCGTATGCTCGCTCCGTAGCCCCTGACAATGCGCCTTAACGTAACCTATAGAGAATTATCTAGTTCAAAGACGATTTTTTGATCCAATTATAGTAACTTGTTTGTGTCACAAATTCAGGAATAACTCTTCACAAGTGGACAGAAGAATTGGTCAGAAATAAACTACACGTTGACGTGTCGGCTGACAAGCATCTAGGAGTTCTTAAAGACAAGAATCTGCTAGCTGGATATATTTTTAGTGTGCCTGGAAAAACCCTCCATGAATTTTTGCTTTAATGTATCAGGTATTTTAGAAGGCTCGAGCTTTTAAGATAGCAAATTCACCACCGAAATTGCGGCAAAATCTGAGGACTTCCATGAGTCGTACGCAAGGGATGATGCTTTCAAAGCAAGGGGCTTTGACATACCACCATTCGGTCTTCACCGAGTGTAAGAAGTCTGGGCAATTCAGGGTTGGAGGTCGCCTTGAACATGATGTCCACAATTTCGTCTCCGTGAGCGCAGTATCGGCCAGCGAAGACCCACTTGTACTTGTTTGTATCGCACAACTTAACCATGCGTAACATCGTCGTTGAGAAATGCGAATCCTGTGAAATGGCAGGAACATCGCAAAACTATGCAGTCAAGACTACATTAACAACAATGACGAAACTAGACTTGGAAATCTTGAAATGAACCATAAACCTGGATCCCGCAAGAGACCCTCCCTGGTTCACGAGTTTTGCAGTGCATTTGGCAAAAAAAGCCACAGAGCTAATTATTGTTGCTGAAGAGGTCTACTGACAAGTAACTGGTGGTGCTCACAGCAATATTTTAACCATGACAACTGTTTAAACCTGCCACGTCGTGCCACCTAACGCCACTCGACACTTTTTCCATGACCAGCACATTCCCCTGGCATGCCCTGCGATGTAGGTGTTTACACACGCATACACACACACCACTAGTGTCATTGGTATAACGCTAATCACGGGTAGTACCCTATAAGGCAAAGTGTAGTCAACAACTTGGCCAAGGTAGATTTTGGTTCAGTGTGTTGTTGTTGAGTCAAAGGAATGGTATGTCGAGACCAATTCATCGGCCTTATGACCTCGGCCTGTCGAGACAGTGTAAAGCAACCACAACAAATGCCTCAAAAAAATTCTAGACTGTTCTGGTGCTAGTGCTCTGAAGGGGCCTGCGGGTTAGTGGGCGACCGCATGTGCGTTTCACGTTGATTTGATTCGTTTAGTCGCTGGGCTGAGTGAACTCGTCCAAGCAAAGATACTCATATAAATTTACTGAGAAATGCAAAATTTTTGCAAGACATTGGTCGCTCCGATGTGACATTTGGCCCCGAACGAAGCTAGACGTCTCGAATCGACATGTTCAGAACACAATCATAAAGGGACAAAAACACCGACAGAGACGACTAAAAGGTGAGTGAGTTTGGACCCCAATAGTAGAAAACTACTGAGCGTGAGCAGTGTGGTGGACTGACAACCACCTCGCGTGAGTGATGCGTGCATGAGGGCCCGGGTGGACCAATGATACACCCCCTTTTGTTATTGGCCTGTCAGCATTCTCCAGTTACGCACGCGCACTCACACGCCCACAAAGCCACTTGGCTGGTTTGGCACTAGTAAGCGGTCGCGGTCTCTGTCGCCTCCTTTTCCCCTATCCTCGGGTTGTAACGGGCTGTTAATTAGAGGGTTGTAAGGTAGTGCTAAATCAGCTAGCCACTACAAGAGTACGGCAAAAAGGTCACAGAGGCCTAGAAACACCGGGAGGCTGCATTCGCCCAGACACGCTTTCCCCCTCCCCCCACCCCACTCCTCCCATGTTGACCGCGCGCACAGATGCCCACAGACGGGACTCACAACGTAGGCGCAGTATTGGCCGTCTGGGCTGAAGGCGATTTTCTTGATGACACCTTTGGCATAATCGAAAGGTCTCCGACTTGCATCGTTCAAAGTGATGGCATCGAGGAACATCACACGACCAGAAGTAAACCCGATGGCTAGAAACAAAAAACAACAGGAAACGGTCTAATGAACGCTCAAATCATGGAGTAGTTTTACAAATCCACTGAATCTTTGCGGCTGATGGTGGTAGTGTGTGGGGTTTTAAAGAAAGCAAAGCGGGTTGCAGGCTTTACGACTAGTCTGATTACATTTTCATGTAAAGCATTAAAAGAGACGTAAACACGACTTAAAGCATCAAGGTAGGTCCCCAACACGATCGTCTAAGCCGTTTTCTGAGAATTTTAGCTAAATCTTTGAGAAAAAAGCAGATACTTGAAGTGTGAAAGGGAAAGGGCCCGAGCATACCAAGGTAGCTGCCACTCGGATCATAGGCACAGGCGTTCAGATGTTCGTTGTCGAAAACGCGCGTTCGTACAGGTACCCTGAAGAAAAACGCATAGACTGTGGTTCGTGTCATTCTGCAGAAATGAATCCGCATAAAATAGAAAAGGCTGAAAGTGACCTTAATGCTGCGTAAATTCAGGATGTACTTACAGCCATCTGTAGTTCCATGTCTTGACCATGCCGCTATAACCAACGGTGGTTACTAGGTGCCTTCAAAGAAAATAAATTGCAAATCATTCCTAGTTTTAAGACCCAGAATTCGTCCGGTCAATTTACCGTAAAGGATGGACGGCAACAGCGTTGACGGTTGCACATTGTTCTCGTTCGAGAAGCTTAAACATTTTGTAAAAATTACTGTTAGTGTACAAGTGGACAACTACTAAGCAATGTGTGGGGACAAATTCTTGTGTCCAAGAGACCTCACCTTTATGGTCTTCTTTTCGACGCGTATAACCAGAATGATCGCCCGTGTGGTGCACACAATAAAATCCTCAGTGACAAAAGAAGGTTCTGAATCGTCTTTGTCATCAGAGTGCCTTCGAGCGTTGAATTCTTCAAGGCAACTATGAAGAATTAAACGATGTGGTAACGGACGGGACGCTGTGCCATAATAGTTACGCAACAAATGACAGCCCTACTAACAAATTCCACAAAACCGACGAAATACACGTCACCGGTTAAGAGATAGCAGATGTAGGCACTAAAACCATGTCTAAATGACTCAAGGGACAGAAGCGACTAGAGTCAAACGGAGGAAAAAAGTGTTGCATGTTGAATCGGAGAACGATTAACAATAAAGCCTTAATCCGCATGGTGTTGTGAAGCTGGAAATCAGAAAGCGACGATGCATCTTCTGTCCGATTCTGAGCATTTGACCATACGACCCAAATTACCTGGTAACAAACAGTACAAAACACCAAGAACAAGCAAAACAAAACAGACTGGAAAGGATAGTTTGAGAAGATGAGATGTGGCAAGTAGAACACTCAACACTCTTTATTCGGTATACTTGCCCAAAAATGGGAATCAACTCCTCATTCGACCTTCGAAACCTCTATCTGGCTACTGGTCATAGATAATTCGTGTATTCTAGCAGCATAAAGTACGCGCAGGTAGTAAACACTGGGGGTATTACGGAAATATACGTGATATGGTCAAAGCAAAACAATGACAACTTACAGTTTGTCGTGAAGACTGTGCCTACAAATCGAAATAGCAGAGCAGTGAAAAGTCAATTAAAAGGGACAAAATTCCGGCATAGTCTGAGAGTGATCGGCATTAATAAGTATTCACTTATGCAATCGGCTGAGTTACTTAACTCACTACAATCTTTCTTAGAAATTGGTTCTTTAAACAAAGGGTTTCATATTACGCTGTGGTGTACAGGTCCTGCACTCGGTTTGCGTAGTGTTATTTTCACATTAAAGCTAGACAATTAGAGTACATTTGTCCTATCATATTGCAGTCTAGAGTTTTTGATTTCATTGGGTAACTTAAGAGCCTAGCGAATGCCTTGTCTGGGACGATTCTTCGGAAATGTTTGCTTTGGAGGCGCATTTGAATGCAGGAGATGAGGGACGAAATGTGCTTAAAAGGCTCATGAAAGCGAGGAGAATGTCAAGTAATGCGAATTTAGGAAGAAATTTGGTTTAGAATGGCGCCCAAAACGATCTCTTAAATCCCAGTTTTGGTCGTTCTGAACGCAATATTTACTCCATCTTTAGTTAGCAATACGATTTTGATGGGTCGATCAAGTTTTCCATGCAGAACCCGCAATTCGGTTTTCTTTCGAGCGGTATCCGTGCACATTCTTTCAACCTTCCCGCCAAAGGCTGACCTCAAATGTGGCACCGTGACGTGCCACTGTTGCTCGTTGGCGTAGCAGACACGCATGCGTTTACTGCGCATTATGGACAAACTTGTACGCTATACCACCAGAATGAAGAGTTTCGGGAATAAGTAGGTCATCTTGAGCATTAAAAGCGCTAACAAATAACTCCTGCCCAAACATACGAATTTGAGGGTTCTTTCTGCACAAAGCTGATTGACGAAATCGGACCATATCGGGTATCATTATGCCATTTAAGAAGCTTAAAGTTCATGTCCGAGAACCGAATCTGACCCCTTTCGTCGCCCGTAACAATGGCCAGTTTTGACGACACACTAAAAAGAAATGCATGCAACATAAGCACCATTACAAACGAGGTCCTCTTTAAGTCAAGTTAAGGCAAATTAACTCACCAAGATGTTATAGTGAGGTAGGTGATTCCAACCGGGTGGATGGGAACAAGCTTGATTGCAACTTTAAAACATGATCCTACGTTGGCCTCTGAGATAAAACGGAGAAACAGCATTAGGGCATGGAAAGCGCCGCGAGGTGCTGCGCTCCTACTTCTTCACGAAATATTTGTAACCAGACAAGAAATCGCATTTAGTCATCGCACAGACACAAGGTAGACTGTTGAAAAGTATGTCAAAAGGTCCAAAAGTTTTCGTGGTAAAAAGAATCTAAGAATTGGTAAACCCAGTTGACGAGTCCGTGCCAACGGGCCCTTTACTTGGGGCTGATTTCCTCTCCACCGGTATTAATCGTGCGCAAAGAACGCGCATTTCGGTCCCAGAGAGCCAAGGCAAAATGGGAGGCGGTGATCACTTGAAAACGCCACAGTGGAGGCGAGTAAGGTAGGTCAGGTGATTTGTGACTGGAGTGCGCGGATGGTAGTGCTGGACATAACAAGGCACTATGGTCATTTGATGCCTAAATGAGTGGACCACAAACAATCATAAGCGTTTGTGGTTGGTGGCTACCCATCCCACCTAAATTGGGGCTTGTTCGGGAGGGCACAAGTGAACTCTGTTTGTTGCTCTTGCAGGAGGGAATGTCTCTACCGGGGCTCAAGTACTTGAAAGATCTGATTAAAGCGCATATTAAGTAGTAAACAGAAATGGATTTACCTACCAGTATCGTGTAAACTAGTACAGCTAACGGAATTCCATTTGGCATTGCCCGATTCTACCAATTCTAGGCAATTCGTAAAGGCGTTTTCCCAAATGGTCAAGGTGACCCAGAAACCCAGCAAAAGTACCCACGACGTCACGAAATAAATCGTGACGAATTGCGCTCCAGTAACGAACTGGGAGCAACCAAATCAGAATCAATACACATGGGTCGCCTTGGCATAATTCGCCCTCAAAACCGCCTGCAGGTATATTGTAGCACTTAATCAATACTACAATTCTTTTGCTACCAAAGTCCTACCCGAAACTGCATCAATTACCTCATTTTGCTTATTGGAATTCCTGCGAATGCCTATGGTTTAAGAACCGCGCCCCCATTTCTTCAGAGGTTCATGGACTTGATCCAGGGTCGCCTCACTCTCGTCTTCGTCCACACTCATGATATTAAGACACCACTAGCGAGGACAACAACGAACATTTACTGCATTTACAGCTAGTCATCACCCGTCTAAAGGCCTATATTATTACAATGGACTGTTTGAAAACTTTTTTTTCGAAGAGAACAGCGTAGATTTCCTCTTAATCGATATCAGACCCTCGACTAAGAAGACAGCGGAGATTTGGGAGTAATAAAGTAGCCGAATCGCCTCTCTACTTGCGTGGTCTTTTATGATTTGGATAATCAATGCGTACGTTTCATTGAGCAAGAACGCAATGCTCAATAAGGAGGCGAAAAACACCTTTTAAGCTATGAAGGATGTCATTGCGAATGTTTTGAATCTGTGATACAGAAGGAATGCAGGAAAACCTGTTATGCCAACAGATGATAAGCAGACGAGCTTTTAATAAAAGGTGGAGAGTAATCACAGGATTCTGTGAATGTAAATCAACACAAATCTGCCTTCCTCGATTCGAAGCAATGCTGCGCTTTTCCGTATTCCTACCTTGCCTAAACCACATGTCAACTTCGCTGACGCGATTCGAATATCCTCGGGCTTTTACTGCGTCCCACCAGCAACACTGCCAAAGAAACATCTGCTACTCTCGTGGGCGGTCTGTTTGAGCTTGTGGCGAGCAACAAGCCAGCACAGTTAGCATTCGTGAGCGGACGCAGTTTGCAAGAGCGAGCGAACACAAATCAATCGATTTTCGTGAATGCACTTCACGCAAAGAGTACTACAAAAGTGCACAGGTCACCAGGACCTAATTCCTATTAAGTGTTAGAAAGCACAGACAACAACCTTGAGAGCATGATGAATGTGGCTGTTAATGTACGCTAAAGAGATTCTGGATGTACGAGTACTTGAAATTTCGACTATTTGCAAGTTTGACTACAAGGTGAACTCATCAAAATTGGTGTGGCGACTAGCAAGCCAGCACACTTAGCATTCGTGATCGAACGCAGTTTGCAAGCGTGAGCGGCCACAAATCAATCGATTTTTACCATGAATTTACTGTCGTGGACAGACAGCCACCGCGCGTGAGTGCTGCTTGCGTGCTTGCCCGACGGTATCAATGACTCATCCTCCTTGTTATTGATTTTTGTTAGCAGTCGCCTGTAACGCACGCGTATCGATACGCACACAGAAGTTAGTTTGCTCGATTTTACTCGACTTTACTTGACTGGCGTGATGCGAATAAACGGTCGTGTTCTCTGTCGACTCTGCCTTCTCTTTTCTCTGGTTGTGACCGACTGTTATCTATAGGGTTTTGTGGTAGTGCTAATTCAGGCCTCTACAAGCTGATGACCGAGGTACATGCATTGAATTACTGTTTTCTGGATTTTGATTCTGGCTTACAAGCTTGTAGGTGCACTTTACTACAAACTGGGGGTCGCAGTTGCCATGGCCTGTCCTTTCTCTGGTGTTAGTTTTTTCGGCCTGTCGATCGGCGGGGTCGCAGGGTGGTGCAAAGCGTACTAAAAAGCTTCCTTAAAAGTTCCGCACAGAAAGTACAAACCCACTGGCGGAAGTGGCGTTTCGTTTACTTTTTCTGCGAAATTTAATGAATGTGTTAGGGGCCCCTAAATTATTTGGCAGGAAGATAAACCAGGCATCTGGCACTGTATTATTGGCATTGGTGTAGTTTACTTTAGGGCAACAGGCGGACTTCAAGTTTGAAAAAGATTAAAGATGTTATTACACAGAAACCTGAATAATTTTGCTTAAATCATACTTAGGGCGACATAATCTGGATTAATTTGAACAAATAAAAATCTGTAACACTATCACGATAAAGTCAGCAAGCTGAAAGGTGCATCCAAATATTGATAGAACAAAATCCATAGGCGACATTGTTGCATGAGCAGACGTTAGAGTTAGTGCGAAAAGCTACTGAAAATATGTTAGTACTCACGGGTTTGCAATCTTCGGCTGGTGCCCCAGACGACGACAAATCCCAAAGTTGTTGCTGTTATCGCCATGTTGGTACCCGGAATGTACTCAGACATGACAAATTTACCGTAATTCTTCCGGAAAGTCTCGGAACTGAGAGTGGGTGAGTGTGAGGTCATGCATCCTTCGATTTTCTTAAGCGGGGAGATGAATACCCATTAAGCGGGCACAAGAACAGCTAATTAAATAACGATAGCTGTGCCTTTGCAAAGAATGCTTTATTGTAGGAAAAAAACAAATTGTGGGCTTCTCAAACCTTGGTATTTATAAGGGCATTTGCTAAGATGACTTGGTATAGTCGGTGTGCATTCGAATCTTTGCAGATGGGCAGATAAGTGGTGTTTTGCTCTACGACATATTTGACTCTCGCTTGAAACAAAGTGAAAAAATGTCACTAAAAACCGTAGGGAGTGCTTGTGTTTCTGATCCCTAAACCCCAATAGGCAACAAGAGTAAACTTGAAATCGCGAAGAGTCTGTCTAGAGTGCAATCGTAAGAAATTACTCTGTATCAAGATGTCAACCTGATCTTAAACCTGTAAGTCAATGGCACTTTTATACGTATAATAGACATATGTCACTTTAAGCAATGCCGTCCTACCCAGTGATAGAATACCACGTGAGTTTCGCTGTTGGACATGACCTGGAAGTAGTCATCCTGCTTAAAGGCTATCTTCCTTTGAGTGCCGATGTTGTCCGGGAGTTGAGTGTAGCACAGGGGTTCATCTGTAGATATAGACCAATTCCAAACAGCAAAGAGCTGATTGCCATCGTCAGCATTCAGCGTTGCTAGGTAACGAGCGTCGGGCGTGAGTTGCATGGCGAACACGCCCCTCGTGTGGATGTCCAGCATCGTGCGCACCGCCACGTGCTTGCGCGCGTCCCAGACGATGACTGCGCTGTCCGGACCGCAGTCGCCCGAGCCCAACCAGCGACGATTTCTGCTCGCACAAGTGCACACAATGGTGTTAACCTGTTGGATAGCAAAACAAACCCACCATTTATCTCCAGCTTTGTTGGTAGAGTTCATGGGACACGCGTTAGCAGGCTTGTTTAAAACTTGGCGATACGATTTACCATGAAAGTGTAAATGAAATGAGAGCAACAGGTGACCTTGACATAGGCGCGCAGGGAACACTTAAACCCACACAATAAAGACGTTGGCCTAATTCGGGATCGTCCTGTACTTCGTTTAGGTAACAAGCACATTGAGGGGGAAAATTGTTTAGTGAAATGCAAAAACCTCCGTTGAGGCCACCTTAGTTACGATGTAAAAATGCAAAATCGAGAAGAACATCGACCACAGGGAAGTGTGTTAATAGCAAAATCTTGACGACAATGTTATCTAGCTATCGCGATTTGTAACAATTCCGCAGAACAAAACTAATTGACATCAAATTCAGGTAGAAACACTGGCTATAAACTTGATGATACTTGACGTCAATGCCATTCACCACGTTAAGATTTTGGTGATAGCAGTTGGGGCAACGTGGACATTTATAACTGTAAAATTCTTTTAACTAGTGAAAAAAACTATGAAACACTAACATCTCCTTCAGTCACACTTGGCATTTACACCTAGTGGCAACAGTAGACTCACATGTCCACGAAGAATATGCTGTTCATTCGTATTCACATCATAAATTACAGCCAAGTGGCCAGACACAAAAAAGACTCGGAAGCTATCACCGTCGCTAAGATTAATGATGGGAACATTTTGGTTGAAGCTGAACACTCTGATGGGCTTGAGAGCTTCTCGCAAACCAACGGAAGATGGTATTTTAGTCGGTTGACCATCAGCACCTCCTTCAGCTCCGTATGGGGTTGGCCTTGGCAGAGTCCGCCTGTCACACTTTAGCGGGTCGTGGGTATCAGTATTTTCAGGCCCCCAAGAGCTTTTGATGCGTATTGGGAAATAAAGGGCGTAGTTAGTATCTTCCGCGAAGAATTTCCCTTCGTTTGAATTGGAAGCCATGTTTTCGGAAACATACGCTTCTTTAGTTTCATTGGAAAGCGGCCCATGCCTCCCAGCATCAGAAATTATCCCATCTATGGAATCAAAAGTTGCATATAAGTAAAGGATAGCTTATCAATGGAGACTAGCGATCTAATTTCCAGATATACTCTGTATATGTGAAAGTAATTTACTTCCCTGACAATGAATGATGCCTGGTTCTATTTATGATGAAATGATGGCTAGTTAAAAGAGAAGAATAAAAAACGTTAAAATTTTGCCCTCTAATATTTAGTATTTGAGGCAAATAGTCCATGTAACAGAAGCAGAAAGAACAATATTTGCTAGGATTTCAAAATCCAAAGGAATTTAAAGTCGGACTAGGTTGAATTCTTAAATTTTAAATTGATATAGGGCCTGTAAAACAAGTACAAATTGGTTCAAACAAGAGCTATAAAAGAAGACACAAAAGAAACAGACTTTGAAAACCCCAAAAGTCAGAAAAACATTTGGGCAACGACTAAAGTGAGTCAAATTGGGGAGTTAGTAAACATCTTAATAGCAAAATCCTATGCTCTGTGTCCAGCAGAATTTAGACAGAAATGTGTGGTATTATTCACATTTAGCAATAAAATTACTATCGAATTAAAACTAAATATTAAGCAAAAAGTTTGACAGGCTTTATTACACCCCATAGTATGAGTAACAAAACCCGTTTTTTGCTGTCTGCATCTAAACACAACATAGACATGATTTTGATGGTTCAGATCAAAAAGTAAAGCACTTCATACGCAATCGGGAAAGTGTGCAAAACAATAAATTTAAAAAACAGGAGATACATACCTAAATATTGGATATCATACTATTTTTGAAAGGCACAGTACTTGCCTCAATTAGTTGTGCCATCATTTAGTTAAAACACAAAGTGACAAACGTCAAAAAAAAATCCTTGCCGTTTACAAAAGTTTTAGCAGAAACATTTTTGTCAAACGTTTTATTGGCTGGAGAACAGCTCAATATTAATATAAAAAGCGACAAATTGGGCTATTATAAGGGTGCTTATTGCAATTCAAAGCAGAATCAATTAAAAATTTACATTACCAAGTGATAACTAAAGAGGTAATTAAAATTTAAATGTAATCGTGAATAGCATTGCCACAAAATGGATGGGCAATAAGCATCTGAATAACCAGTAAAATTATAACGGTTAAATGCTTATTACTGCATTCTTTTTTCTTTAAATTGTTGTGGTGTTTTTGGGAACCTCATCAGGGCCGGCGATATATACTGACAAGGCCCTACCGAAAGAAGAGTGGAAAATGCAGATGGAATGCAACTCAACTAATTTACTAATACAGTAGCGATTTGTTCGTCCAGGATAACACGTCGCTAAGCATCGGTCCTTGAACGAATATAGTTACGTGAAATAGCTTCAAGTGAATCAATTGAATCAAGTTCGCTTATGATTGCTAACTACACTCGCCACAAAAAATACGCAAATTTAGTATTAACTACAAAAAAAATTCAAAACCATTTCAATTAATTGAAAAAAGTGAATCAATACAGCCGAAAAACGTAAATGGAAAATTACGAAAATTAAGTAATTTGAAAAGTTTAACCATGTCCGATATTTTGTAGTAACCCTTTTACCTGTGCTGCCATCAAGCAACTGTTTTTTATCACTGTCCGTGGAATTGCCAGGATTCTCTTCCATCATCACAACTGCATATACTAAATTAAAAGTATGCCACTTAACACACACACTCAAGGTCAAAGAAAAAGTATAAAACAACTCAAATCTTTGAAAAAACCGTTAAGATTGTATTGGGCTAATGTTTAAAAATTAATTCAAATATAGGTTGCTTCACATTATCAGAAAAAGTAGTATTTTTTTAGTCTCAAAATGGAAAAATTGATTCAAAACACTATAGTTGTTATGGTAACAGGTAAATTAATTAGTGATTCAAACCGAGCTTCGATTCAAATGCTATTTACAAATGCAGCATATGTATCAAAAAAACTAAAATTAATTTGCATTGTAAATTTTTTAAGCTGACGAAGTCTGCCAATAACCCTTGTATCTATCCGAATTTGGTTTGTATTTTGTGTGTATTTGGATAAAGTATGTACATGCACGAGGATTTTTAGTAAAATTAGTATCAGTCAACGCAAAGCCAAAAAAAATTAAATCAAATTTACTAACATTAGTGTCACTGTCTTAGATGCTTTATTCCATTTAATATATTCGAAGGGATTATCAGCCCCACAAAGGTTGCTGAGGATCATAAAATTGACATTATTCATTTGAATGATAGTAAGCTGTTTAACTAAAAAAGCAAAAACTGTAATATTTTATTAATTTTTGACGTATTCATGAATGCGCTTAATAAAAGTATGCTTAACAATATGGAACAATTTAACCAATATAAATAGGTGCTAAATTTCGAAAAAATACAGGATAAAAACACAAATAATCATAAAAATCATATTCAAAATCAAATCTAAATCACAAAAAATGGATTGCTAGACCTTTTACTCCTAAATTTTTGGATGTTATATTTTTATTAGTAAATGAATCTGAGGGTAATAAACAACCTATTCGTAATTCTAATATTTACATTATTGCTTGCTTAGATGATGATCGAACAAATCATTAAATTTATGCATAAGTTGCATATAATAGTTAAAATATTATGCAATGTATGCACCTTATAGGTGTGATGTAATAGCCTTCTAATCAAACTAAATGTGAACAAATGCCTGAATTTAAGTTAATGTTGATTCAGGGACAGGCACCCATTTTAAATCTTGATTAAGATTAGTATCTGTGTTCACACATTTAGCTGTTAGCTGTACAAATAAGGTAACGTTAGTTTCCCTTTTTCATTTTCAATTTTTATACTGGCACTTTTTATTGAAATATTGATTCATACACTTTCGAACCCTTACTCATAAGCTTTTTCATCCAGACGCTTTCTGTCTTCTAGTTTTCATTGCACCTCGCTAACATTAACTTAAACCGTTTTCGTTGTGTTATGCCACAAATTTTTTATGCATTACCCTTGTTTCATCGTGTTTTTTTGCTGGCCCAATGTCCGACTTATTGCATATAGTCCTAAATAAGTGTGTGACTCCCGTAATGCGTGTTCTTATTCCTTCTTGTGAGTTTGCGCTTTAAACATTAGATGCCCTTTACAATTGAGCCTTTAAAAATTTTTTGGATGTCTGTTAACTGAGATTTAACTGGGTTTACAGATCCAGGTTCTTTTTATTTAATCTCTACTTGAACTTCTATGCGTGGTTTGCAGTCTTCGGACCCTTTACAGTTAGTTTTGCATCGGAGGTGCCGATAATCTGCTTTATTAAGTGTTTAACGTGTATAAAAATACGTTTTTGATTTTTTTTCCGCTATTATCGCTTTGCTAATGTGATATGGGACAAAACGTTTTGTAATTAGGCATTGCTAAGAGTGTCAGTGATTTTCTAACCTTTGATTTATGCGCAAACTAATAATTACTTGTTGGGTTCTAATTTTAGTAGGAAATGTGTAAAAGCCCGCTTACCGAATTCTAACGTAGGTGCTTGATATCCGTGCATTTTCCATCTTTCGTAAATAAGAGCTGCCGGGATGTCATTCAACCGGAAATATGGAATTCACTTTTTACGTCTTGTGAAGCGACATTAATTTTTTATGAGTATTAACGTAGATAGATTGAATTTTTTCATTATCGCGTCATTTTTCACCCCAAAGTTACTGCACTTTCTTCTTCGTCACTATTTATACGAGTTTTGGTCAAATCTATGACCTTTATCTTTGGTATGCCTTTTTATCATCGTCAATCGCGCGTTATTTATTTTTAATTCCTCCTGCTTAAGAATAGTGTACATGTGTTTTATCTACGTTGGGTCGCTTTTCATTCTGCATGACATCCTCAGAAACCGCCTATTTTAGTTAATGATTGCCCATTTGTTGGTCAGCATATGATTTTGATCGTGTGATTTTTAGACATTTAATCGCCTCCATTTGCCTCCTTTATGTCCCGTCCTCGTCGTCAGCCTCCCCCGCGAGAGCCCAATGATGAGGAGAAAAATATCATAGTGTCTGTGCGTCATTGTGCTCGTGAGTTGGATGATATCCTCCAGGGTGCGAGGCGAAAAGCGCAGGCTAGTGCTCAACATTTTTCGGATAAAACAGCTCCTTCGCTGTTTAGAGGATTGGAATCCTACTCAGATATGTACTCAAAATTAAAAATCAAATCCCGTACCGCACTTACACGGTTGTTTCAGAGATCTCGCGACTTGGATGATATGGTAGACGCTCAAGAAGCAATCGATGAAACAGAAGAATGTTGGAGGGGTTTTCTAGCGAATCTAGACACCGAAGTCAAAGCTAATTCTCCTCGGTTTTCATCGTCAACTCCTCTGAAGCATGTTGGCGATTATATCGAACTGTCTAAACCTGTTCTCGTCGACTGCAGCACGCTTGATGAATGCAATTTGCGCCAAAAGTTGTCGGGATTTACAAGTGCTCTCCTAATCTTTCAACCCGCATATTTGCCAGATCTGGCCGCGCGATGCAGGTCGTTTGAAATTTCTAAAGTGATGGTGCGTATTTTTCCTGCTTATCACTGCTGCCCTTAGTATAAACTTGCAGATGTCATCTGAATTGGGCAATAATTGTTACTAGCTCGGGTTATATTCATTTCAGCTCCCGAAATGTTAAAATTGAAGACAACAACCAAAGTAATTCGCGTGAGATCTTTCGTCTCTGACTAGCTATCTCAGGGCAGTGAATTGGTTTTGTTCAGAAGGCACCTCGTTTGCATGGAAATCTGTCGAATAATTTTACTTAATTTAAATTTTGAATTAGCAGTTTGTTTCTCGTGCCAATGTAATGACTGTGGCGCGAATCGAGACTGACAGGAGGCTAATAATTGTATGTACGCAGGTTGTATAGATTATCCTACCACTTTTAACTTACTTAAACATTATTACTTTTGGCCCATTTTTTCATAACCTTTCTGTCTTTGTCTCTGTTAGATGTGTCTCACAAAACCTTTGTTATTTGTTTATCTCTTATCAACAAAATGGCTGTTAGCTTTTGTCAAAATATGTTGTTTCCATCTCCTCTGGAAGCTAAGTAGGCATCGTTTAATACCCACTACAAATCTCCTTGATTTAAACCTTTTTAGGCAGACTTCCATCGATTGAACGTTGGTTTTGTTGTCATAACCTGGGGCCCTGAAGACGTTGTTCAATCATGGAGCAAGCACCTGTTAAAGCATATCAAATGGCCTGTATTGTGGGATCGCGACAATTTTTTCACATCGTTCCTTTCCTTCAATCGTGGTTGTGCCGCCGTATGTGAAATAAATTTTAATCTTGCTTGTGTATTTCGGACACTACCCTGACGTGCTACTCTTTTCAGTTATGGGCTCCAGAAATGCTCGATTTTTGCGCTTACCAAAGCATTGCCTACAAGCGCTCAATTCAGCCTCTGCCGCTTGACATTGACTGGCGAGTGTGGAACTGGGTCGGTGGTGAGGTGCTCATTGCCTCCCCTGCTGTCAGTCGTCTGCTCCACAAGCGCGACATGGAAGCGCAGGCCAAGCAACTCGCTGAGGGCATCAGTGGGCAGAACCCAGACGTGTCGCCCCCGTCTAAGCTCCCTGACACTGACACCAGTTCTAGAATCTGCCTCATTCATCGGGCCGACAACATCGCCCATATGGCGCCTCCTGGTAGTATTTACCAAGCTGCTCTAACCTGCTATGCTATTTCTCAGGGCAAGACTGAGGAGACGGTGGTAGAAGAAATTCGTATGAATCGGCGACTTGCCACCCCGCCGGAGTCCAGTCGCTTACAATATGAACGCAATGCAAGGATGTACTACGACCCTGAGACTGAACTTTATTACGACTCCAGAACTGGCTACTTTTATGATGCCTTAAAGTCCACATATTACTACTGGTCGGAGAATGAGCACAAGTACATCCCTGCAAACGACCTTGTCTGCGCACAGGAGGCCGCTGCACACACGGCGCGAATGGCTGCAGCCCAGGCGGCGGCCATTCGGATGGTGCAGGAACAGGAAGCAGCAAAGTCAGCCGCTGCTCGTGTGGCCGCCCAACTCGCTGCACTTCGCGCCGAGAAAGACGAATACGCTAGCTACGCCTATGCGACATGTGTGCTTGGCCAGGAGGACGTCTCGGGGTCCTCCGCTGTGGATCCTTTGGCCTCCTTGCATCGAACGACCGGTGCTGCAATGGAGGACTCCCTGAAACTGATTGGCGGAGCGAACCAACGTTCTACTTCCTTTACTGCAACACCCCCACCATCAGATGTCCTGTATCCCCCTGGATGTACCCCGCCCCCGGGTGTCTGATGCAATTTTGACTTATACAGAAATTCCTATTAAATTGTCCATAGCATCAGCCATGTTGGTTTTTGCGTTAAATGGGGAATTCGGACCTGTAAGTTACTCCTCACGTTCACTGCCGCCATCGGACAAAAATGTCGCAAATTCCGGAATGCAATAAACGACACGGGTCTTTCTGTGTGAAGCACGACGTCAGTAGTCGGAATCAGGCGCACATTTCCTGCTGGCATTTCCGACACATTTGAATTTGCGGGCGCACCTGTGTGGTCTTTCGTATTTAATCCTTAGCATTAGTCCAGGTTTACTTTAATGGCACCTCAACTCGCCCAGCAATGCACTCACATCTCGGCAGTGAAAAAATCTCGCTTGCAATCACTGTAGACCACTCAATAATTCGACAACGATGTCACACCTCAGGAGGTGCAGGATATTGGGCACCGGTAAGTCCCACGTTTCGAATTTTGGCCCCTGCCTAGATAGCAAACCGAGCTTGACTGTTCATTTTCATCCACTTGCCTCTGATAACAATGTGTTTGATATGGCTCGCGCAAGCTGCACATTTGCTGGTCACCGTATTGCCCAAGCGGCTCGTCTGTGCTACGCTAAGAAACCACCACATCTGATGCACGTGTAGTTTTAATGTTAAAAAGTTGGCTTTGCCTGCCGTCTACCCTTGCAACGCATATTGACGTGCACGATAATAGGAGAGACAGCTGCCCATCGGGTATTTGATGCCTACAGGTCCGTTCGTTGTGAGGACTATTTTTCATAAAAATTCGATTTACCTGATTAGTACCTTAAAATCCCAAGATCCCTACTAATGTAAAATTTAGGGCAAAACTATAAAATAACTTCTGATTGGACAACTGCAGTCTTGTATAACGCATACATTGATTAAGGGAACACGATTGACTGAGATGTGGACACACCTCGCTATCGATCCCCATTGTTACCGCCCTCATCACTGCTACCGCTCGACGTCTCCGCCTCCCCGTCCTCACGCGTCGCTTGGCGCCGACGTCGTACGCCCTCACTCCCACCTCCACCGCCCGGCTCGCGTTCCTCCTTCTCCTCAAAGTCATCGTCAGGGCACTTTTGTGCATCCTCGTCCACCCTGTCGTCGGAGAGACTGGGACTGCGCCGGTGGTTTCCGTGTTTAGAGGATTTGAGGCTGTCGGTTCTGCCGTGGCGACTGCTCCGTGACTTTTTGGATTTCTTATGCTTTTTACGCGATCCCGAGTCGTTTTCCTCGAAATCGCGATGGTGGTGGTGGTGCTTGCGCTTGCGGTGCCGTCGTGACGAGTGCTTCGCTGATCCTGACATGTGCTGCGACGACGGCTCCACCTCGTGGCCCATTTCATCGGCGCCCTCAGAAATATTTTTCGAATCATCTGCTCCGAATGAATTCGACCTAAAATAGACAAACATTGGCAACAAATCACCAGGAATTCATTCTGGATCCTACCAACACCGTTGACAAGCCCTCCATATCCATCCAACAGCTTCAACACATTAATCACCCAATTTGACTATTGCCAGCTCATGCCAAAACTTTGCTACTTCTAGCATTGGTTGTGTTAGATGGGTTGTTAGCGTGCCCAAACAAGAGCTAATTTTGAGACAGCCTTTACGTACAGTAAAAAACAGTAAATCACGTGTAGTAAAGTTTGATTTAGACTAAAACTGTATGAAAGAAAGTTGACTGACGAGAGGCTTGGTTTATGAGTAACAGTAATGAGGTAGCATAAATACATTAAAGGAGAGAAATTTGCAGAACTAACAAACATCGGAATGAAGATCTAAGTGAAGTTTCATTAAATAAGACCACAGCCAAACCAACCACCCTTTATGCGTGTCCACACACCGGAGCTGGGTGATTTCCGTAAGGCTATTACCATCGAAATTCGCACCCATTCAACAGGCTTGTGTATCTCATTATAACGGCCACATATATTATTATAGAAGCGTGGAAAGTGAGACTAACCTGGCATTGCGGGGCTTAGCCACCTTTGCCTCGTGGCCTCCCACGACGTCACAATGAATGATGTACTCTTTAAAAAGACGAATTCGCTCCGACTGAAGGGGAATTGCCTAGAAAAAAAACCAGTTGGCCGTCAGTTTAGCAAACACTGTATTAACGTGCGACAATAATGCTGCCGAATGTTCCTCCGCCAGCGAAATTAATGTTCAATGGGTTTCTGCATAAAGGATCAAACGTCAAGCATGGGCATTTTGTATTGCATTCAAACCGATTTAATGAGATTCAACGCGAAAATGTTCGATTTGACCGGTTCTTTGGTTGTTTTGTAGTCCTTTAGAGACCAATCCAAGATATTTCAGGGAAGTCAGCGCTGATTACTGTTTCCAGGTAATAATTAAAGAACAAAAGATCTCCCAATTTAGTTTCCTCGCTTAGTCGACAAGTCGGTTTACAGGCTATAAGTGCGTGCAATAGCCCAGTACCTACTTTCGATGAAATAGGCAATGGTGTTAATGGAAATAGGACAAAGAATTTCTGCGAGGAAAGATTGTCAGACATGAGATGGTTATATAATTAACAGTAAGTGAACACCCACTTCTGTTAAGTAATCAGCAAAATCTGATTTTGAGTGCAAAAGGTCGGTAAATTGATAGGGGAGGCCGACAAAAAATTATTAAAACTACAGGAAAAAGATGCCTCAATAAATCTGTAGACACGCATGTTTGATAGCGTTAGTGTACGAAGCAGGAACAAGAGAACTTTCTAAGACCCACTTAGAGACACACTTGGCCTTAGTGGCGATTTTAGGGGCACCGATTTCAAGATTAGCGTGGTACAAGGTGAACGGCAGTGACTTGCATTAAAAGATGCGTGGGATGAAAACCTCTCTGCGACATCCTCCCAAGTGGTGGTGGGTTGTATGGCGGGGTTTTCAGCCTGACGAAGCATCTCAAAAAAGGCCTGTTCGAGTTTGTGCATGCGTCGTGCCTCCTCACGCTGGCGCTCCCGCTCCCTGCTCTGTGCCTTATCCACTAAGCCGTCGAAGATGATACGGATGTTACCGGAGTCCAAATTTTTGCCTCGTTCATCTGCCACTACTACCTAGGATAAAAACAAGACCAGGGGAAAAGATCGTACTCATAAATTAACTGCCTTTGGAAAGAAGATAGAAGACGTAACGTGCAGACAGCGTCTTCGAGGCCCTACTAATGACCACTGACACTACCCAAGAGTGTCTTCAAAGAAATCTAACATGTGACTAATTGCCTTAAAAATATTTATAGTTTAAAGTGATTTAGTCCGGTGCCACCGTGACGAATTCGGGCACTTCATTTTGCGTCTGTGGTACAAATGGACAAAGCCAGGCATGGCACAGGGCAGGTTCGAAACCGAGAAATTGGCCAAGTCTGTGTACAAGGGAGACACAGAAACTGATGGTCGAAAAATAAACGGAAAAGGCAAGTGTACTTCGGGATCAAGAGGAAGCACCTGACGCTGACTGGACAAAAAACGAATTGGCAAAGGCATCTTTTAGGTCACCTCTCGACAAAGAATACTCGGCCATTTTCGTATTTCGGTCTCAAATTACATTTTACGTCTAATTGGCAAAATTATTGCCAACATCGATTTTAAATTCAATTCAATAAAGCTCGTAGTTCTTAGATAAGATATTACAACACGTCAAACAAAACTAGTGGTTCACATCTATCGAGGCTCAAAACAAATGCAAAACGTGTACCGTAAGTTTCGACGTCATTGTCATAGTTTAAAAGCAGTTTGATAGCTTCATTAGAGGTTTAAGCAACATGACGACTTTGGCGGCACCTAAATGCACCAACAGGTATCTCGGCACGACCTACATGTATAGGACAACCAAGATCACATTTAGGATTCCTTAACAGTGCAAACCGAGTGACCTAGACATCAACCTGCATTAAAAAATCCTGCACTGACTTCGGGAGTCCTGATGCTTCCTCTATCAATGTGACTTGAATTAAAACCATTGGTATTTGGGAATACGGTGGTCACCTCTTTCGGAATCAACAAATCGCCAAGTTAAGAAACAGCCCTCAGAAGTCATTCTTCGCATATGATAAAGATAACAGAGCAATTTAAATGTTCCTGCTACCTTATTTAGATGGTATAACAGCGAATTAATGGTGGATTATCTACAAACATAAAATTTTTTTGAAAATGATGGGATCCTGAAACATGCCACGAAAAAATGACCTGGTAAAGCGAACTTATGAACCTTTTGACCAGGCATCTCGCAAACAACTATATAGGAACCATTAGTGAAAAATCCTATAAAAACCATCGTCACTGAGTAGTGAGCTACAAACCGAACTAAACTTAGACAACCATGCAACACCTGCTTCACTTTTTACCGAAAATGACGAAACTGGGCGACTTGCAGATGATGACCAAACTTAACTTTCGTACATTCGAAGGATAAAAATAGGTTTGCAGCGTGGTAAGACGATAAATTATATAAAAACGCGCATGGAAGACAGTGAGAATATGCTCACCTTTTTGAAATCATCAAAATCCAACGGAGGATCAACAGAGATACCTTTTTCTTTCATAATTTCTTTGATGAGTTTTTTATCTAGAGGTAAACGAGCCTTCAATTTCTCAACATAAAATTTGAAGAGGTCCAGTGGTGTAGACCCACGCTGGGCCAGCATAGCATGGAACCGTTCATCCCTAAAGACATTCGATAAAGTGGCGGCATACCGATTAATTATTTGGAAAAGATCCTTCCAAAGGGAAATAGAACTAAGAACTTGGTGCTCTCGTAGTTCATCGAGAAGGACAGTGAAAGCCTCACGATTTTTTCTTTGCATGCGCTTCTGCTTTCGTTTTTCTCGTTCTTTTTCTTCATCGTGCTCCCTTTCAAGCGTCCGTATGTGTTCCTCGAACCGGATTAACGCATCCTCTTTATCTAAGCTCTGCAATTCTTTGTCACCAGTGAACCTTAAACAGGTTAAATGGCCGTCAGGTAGAATGACCAATTAGCAAACCACGCAGCAATACAAATGCAAACAAAATTACACCGACCGTTAACGTTACTGAGCCTCCACAGGAATCTGTGAAGATACAATTTGATGCATGTTTTCCCAAGCAGAGTGGAAAATTTTCCATGATAAATAGAACTTAACTATGACCATTTAATAACTCAAACGGCTGGAATAAGGTTTACGCCCTCACTGAATACACCAACTTTCATGGATATCTTAGCCCAACAGCTAACATGAACGATCAAATGTGACAAACAGTTCACTTGATTAAATGAAAATGCTGGGCAAAAAAGTTCATATGTGAAGCAAGAAGCAACGCCACTTTTCTCAAATAACAGTGACCGAAATCGACCACGCCAATAGGTCAACCTACCTAGGCTCATCGAGAAGCATTTGCTGCGCCTCGCTCCAAGTAGTCCAGTATGTTAGCTTTGGAATGCCATTCAGAATTTCATTAAAAACCTTAATATTCCTTTTTCTGAGAGCTTTAGCATCTTCCTTTTCACGTTTAGCGATTTCCTGCATTGCTTCAGAGAGCAAGATTCGGCGGTCATGATCTGGTACGCTAGTCCACTCAGGCACTCCCGATAGAACCTGATCAACCTTCCTGTAGGACATAGTGGAATGGATGTCTTTTGTTTGAAGAAGGAATTTTTCGAGGTTCTCTTTAGCCTGCTTAACAAGCATACGTTGTTCCTCACGCTCCTCTTTTTGCCGTTGAGACTTGTACACGTTAAAAATCTGCTTTTTTTCAATAAAGTTTTTAAGGACATTGTAACGTGGGTCATCGCCAATTAGCTTAAGTGCTTGTTCCCAAGTGGCATTGCCCGGAACCTTCTTCTCACGAAAAAGTCGCCGCAGACCTTCAGCCATCTCCCCTCGCGTTTTGTATTCTGGAACAGATGTTGTACTAGTAGAACTTAGCTCATTCGGCGGTAGAGGGATTTGGATGGACTCCGTGCCTTCAGTTTCATAAGATTCAAGTGTAGCTTTCATTGCCCGCTCCATTGCAGAAGGTTCACTTGGCTTTTGCTCTTCAGCAGGCGTTGAAGGTGTAATTGGCGTTCCCGAAACCGCAGCAGTGGTCAAAATAGGCAACGCTGCCGACTTTGCTGATGCCATGAAAGCACGTTGTTCAGCCTCAATTAGTTCTGGAGGTTTTGTCCAAACGGATTCTTTCGTTTCAGAGTTATAGTAGTACACTTTTCCCGTTTCTGACTTAAATTCCTTCCATGGACAGTAGTCCAAAAGTCTTTCGGATACGGACTTAAGTTCCTCGGGTTTTTCCCATGTTGTAACTTTTGTTACATTGTTGAAATAATACTTTCGTCCGTCATGAGAGGTATGTTCAGTCCATGTGGATTGTGTGACGGATGAACTAGGTGTCGACTGCACATACCCAGCGGCGTAATATTGCGGTTGTACATAATGCATAGCAGGTACGCCATACGGCGGCGCATACCCCGCCATTTTCGTGTCAAAACAAGCGGTGTAGTGTTGCGTCGGATTAGGGCGCTGACATGTTGGACCACCTGGCCGCAGCCAATCCTGTGTCCCTCTGCGTTCCAATGGCATGCGAGGAAGGTAAGCATCCAACCTTTTATACACGACCGAGGTGCAGTATATAAGGAGCGGTGGATGGACTCGGATGGAAGGCGCCTGACGTGTGGCTCTGGCTTCTGATTAGTCAATAAAGCATGTTCTGTTGTACCAGTCTTTTTCTTATTAGGGCTCGGGTATTCTACAGTGGTGTAGTGTTGCGTCGGATTAGGGCGCAGACATGTTGGACCACCTGGCCTCAGCCAATCCCGTGTCTCTCTGCGATCCAATGGCATGCGG